>LR753313.1:2185242-2416201 GCA_902729485.2 Mus minutoides
AAAAAAAAAAAAGATTAAGAAAAAGTGTTTTGGTCTATCAAAAACTTAAACTAAAGTAAATTTTGATGAGACAAGAAAGAAGGCTAAAATCTTGTTCTAATTTTTAAAAGGCACTGAAGTTGTTGTCATATAATAACAGCTTCACAGAAAAACATCATTTATGAACAACTTGAATATGTATAAAATTACTTCTTAAATTTCCATATGTTTGTGAAATCCTTACCATGATGTTATTTTACATGAAATTCATAAGTTATTTTCTTAAAAGGAGCATCCAAACAACATAGCTGTTATATAAGGTAAAGGCAGCTCATCTTGCTTGTCAGAGATGATTCTGTTGGAAGTATAAGAATCCAACTCAGAATAGGTGCATTTACCAACACTGTTATTCTGTTACAGTGCTACTGTAACAGAATGCATGGTCCATGTAACCCACAGAAAAGGTTTACTTTGGCTATGTTATCAGTTCAAGATCAGGTAGTTTAACCATTTAGGCTTCATGGCAGAAATGTATTGTTGGGCATTGTCTGGAGCATGGCTTACTTGCTGAGCCAGGGCACAGAGAAAGGAAACAGAAGATAAATTCAGAGTCATACAGTCCCTTTAAGACATGCCTCCAAGGACCTACAGACTTCATATTACTATTCTTTATTTCCCTAAAGATCTGCCACCTTCAACAGCCTGTCCTCATTTAATAGTAGCAAGAAGGACGTAGGTTTCGACCTCATTACAAGAATACCCAAATTTCTAATTTTCAAAGTTCAGACTAGCAAATGAGCCCATCTGTGTAAGTAAAATGCTAGGGAGATAGAAGTCTAGAACTGGCCAGAGCTGGCTTATGCATCTATGCCAGCCTCTTATACACAACGATGACAAGCTGAAATGGGGTGAAAACTGATTCAAAGATGACAACCAGACATCCAGTACTGATATAACAAGAAATGGAGACTGGTGACTAAAGAAGTGGAGATCTTTAACTCATAGATCTCTTTCCACATTTCTATTTCAGTATCAGTCAGACCTGGTGGCCTATACCCCTCAAAAGAGACATTTGCTTGGCCAATACTGAAAAGGAGGCTTTAATTTCTCTTCACACTTTTTTTTATTTGTAATTTCATATAAAAGTTTATAATTTTATGCATGAATAAAGCTGCAAGTTCTAGAAGACATACACATATCACGGCCTCTAAGAATAGATTCTATATGTAAGAATGAAGAAAATCACCCTGAAACGGGTGTAGTAAATGGCCAGTATCACCCAGTTCATATAAAAGAACAAGCATTCAAACTTCTAAACCAATGTTTTTGTTTAATACTGTATTATCACAAAATCATTTTTCTACATTTTCAGCTAAAGCATGTGTTTATCTCTCTGTATTAGTCACCACAATGACAAAAAATCTGAGACAGACAGTTTGAAGGATGGACAGTTTATTTTGGTTCATGGCTTCAGAGGTCACAGTTCATGGTCTTTTGACCTATCATTTTTGTACCTGCCACAAATATATACACTAAGTACATTTTCATTAAATCATATTTGAGAGGAAGAAAGGCAGAAGATGTAGGTTTAGAAACTTGGAAGAAATTACAGAGTGTATGAGCATGCACACACACATACACTATATATTTAATTTATACTTTATATTTATATATTAATATTTTATAACATATATACACATGTATGTAAGTATGCATGTATGTATATGTAAACAGTGTGAATGTGCGTGCACACACACATACACTATATATATAATTTATACTTTATATTTATATATTAATATTTTATAACATATATACATGTGTATGTAAGTATGTATGCATAAATAAACTGTAAAGAAGAATTGTTTACTTCACAGCAGCCAGAAAATAGAAAAATAGGAAAGGGACAAGGAACAAGATACATGTTTCCAAATCTCATGTCCAGTGAGCTATGTCCTCTTTTGAGGTCCCACCTCCTACCTTCACCCCATTACAGTAGTGTCTAATTATTAATCCATAGTGGATTAATACACTGACTAAATTGGAGCCCTCAGAATCCAGCATCATCTAAGTCTCCAGTCTAGGGACATGCAAGAATGCAGTTGATATTGAAATTGTAGCAGCCTACGAGTGGTGGTATGTGAGAGAGAAAATTCTTCTGGAATATGACAACCCAGAATCTTCTTTAGATAAAGCCTCTACTTCTAGTTCTAATATTATGCAAGCACAAGTACATTTCATCTCTCAAATGAGAACCTGACTAAAACTAAAAGTGAAAAACAAAGGCTAGGGAGTTGGGTCACTAATAGAGCACACTCAGCATGTACAAGCCCCTGGATTCAGGTCTCAGAACTAGAAAGGAAAGAAAAAAAATAAAAAAGAAGTCAAGAAGGAATAAAGAAAGGAGAAAGGGAGGAATAATGAAGAAACCAGTTTACATGCCAGTATAGACATGAGAAATTCCACATGACGCCATTAATACTGAAGAGCTACATGTGTTCAGTGGCTACTGAGAGAGAGAGAGTGAATCAAGCTTCAACATAGGTTTCCAATCCCAAGGGCTTAGGCCTGGACACACAAACAGATGAGCAACATTAAATGGAGTCAGTATGTTTAATATACATGTGTGGGATGTGTGTGTGTGTGTGTGTGTGTGTGTGTGTGTAATAAAAATAATCATGAATTCAGGAATAAGGACACATGAAAGAATTTGGAAGAGAAGAGGTAACAGTGGCAGTGATGTAGACATAGTGCTCATGTATGAAGTTTCAAAAAAACATTAAAATATAGTAGGTGTATATATGCATGCATGAATGCATGCATGTATATATGTATTATTTGTATGTGTGTATGTGTGTGTTTGCATGTACACACTATGGTGCCAGTGACTGTAGGAGAACAACCTAAAGGAATTGGTTCAACTCTTCCACAGTGTAGTCTTTGGAATTGAATACTGGTTCCTGCTTTGTCATAGTGCCTTTTTTATTGAACCATTTTGGCTGCTCCCTGCTGTCTCTTTTATGATTATTTTTTCTTCAGTTTTCTGGACCCATCATGCAAATAACATTTCTTAATATATTAGTCCTTATTTTCTGATACCTTTAATATTCCCTTAGAAAAATCCTATCTGACAAATAGGTGCTAGGGATAATTTGATTGGCTGTAAGATGTAACAGCAACAGAGAGCTCATCATGAGTATCTAAAAGAAAAAATTCATGCATCAGGGAAAATTAATAAATTTAAAAAATTATACTGTTCAGCCACCTATCCATTTCCGTTCTTTTAAATCTTCTTAGATTTTATTTCCTTCTCCATTCTTAGGGGTTTAGTTTGTCGCCTACATTACTGCTTTAATTTTCTACTGTGTTAATTTTATACTTTATAGTTCCTTGACATGTTCTGTCAGTTTAATTACATTTGAATTTTCTCTTACCATCTAAGACTTTTCTGTAATTTCATATTTCACTGCAGATATTCATCCCCATAATATTTATTTTATTATTTTGTGAGCAGCAAATATTACTTCTAAAACAAGAACAAAACATGTTCACCTTGCTCTTAAATTCTTTTAATAAAAATTATTTGATTCCCAGTAGGCTAGGATTATTTCACCTTACAATTGTTGGAATGGCGAAGATCAATAACACAATGCTGGCAAGCATGTAGAGTGAGGGAAACATTCAAAAATAGCTGTATGGCAGTTCCTTGGGAAGGCGAGAATCACAGTCTACCTTAAGATGCAGGTATACCACTTTTTGGCATATAACTAATGGGTACTTCAGTCTGCCACAAGGACACAGTCAACCGTGTTCATTGCTGCTCTCTATATAATAGCCAGAAGTTGGAAACAACTCAGATGTCTATCAACTAAAGAATAGATAAAGAGGAGCTGGAGAGATGGCTCAGTGGTTAAGAGCACTGGCTACTCTTCCAGAGGTCCTGAGTTTAATTCCCAGAAAACACATGGTGGCTTACAACCATATGTAAAGGGGTCCAATACTCTCTACTGGTGTGTCTGAATAGAGTGACAGTGTACTCACATTCACACAATGAAAATAAATAGTTTAAAAAGTTGTTTTAAAAAGAATAGATAAAGAAAATTAGGTACATTTACACAATGGAGTATTATTCAGCTATTAAAAATATGGCATCGGAAATTGGTAGGCAAGTGAATGGAGATAGAAAAAAATTATCTTCAGTTAGATATCCTAGACCCAGAAATTAAAACATGGTATATAGTCTCTTACATGTAAATGTTGCAGACAAACTTCACTTGGGTCCTCCATCCACTGGCAAAACTCGGGTTTCAGTTATAGGTGGGCAAGGAGTTGGGGAGAAGGGGGTGACAAACAGACAACACAAGGAAGTGTGGATCTGAATGTAATTTTTGTCTCAAAATGAGCATCAGTTTTATAATACAGAAAAGGAGTCGGATACCACAGCAGGCAAGGTACATCGAAGTATCTGACACAAAACAGAGTAATGCCTACAAAGGACTGGCAGGAACCAACTGGGATAAAATTCAATGTTAACAACTGGGATCAAAAACAGGCCCACCTAAGGTCAGTTTAATCTTAGAAGTAAAGGACAAGGGCTTCCTGTCCTTGCCATAGTTCCTATTCTAGTCTACCATATAGTCTACCTTCCCCCTAGGCCACTGTAAGTTCCTGTGTATGGGTGTACCTCAGCTATCTATAGTTCTAAGTACTTACTCTAGTTCCTTCTCAGACCACAACCTTCCTTCTTCCTAGATAATGGTAAATTCTTGCATATGGGAGTAGCATGCCCTGAGATTTTTAACTCTATGTAGTAGATAGTAATGCCTATCTCTCTTACAATACTAGAGGCAATTCTGAATGTCACTGAATAGGCAATATTCTTACTGAATTCAAAGCCCATGGTTGGCTCAAGGACTGCCTAGGACTGGTGAGGAATCTAACTTAGCTATCTGTCAAAATCAATCCTTAGAGGTACTTATAATAAAGCAATATTGAGGGAAAGCACAAAGATCCGTTTACCAACTAAAGCAAGGACAGCTTTGGAGCATTCGTTATTACAGGATGCCACAGTTCCAGGAGACTAAGTTTCCATGAACTTTTCACCTTGGGACCGCGTCCAGGCTTTTCAGCCTATCAGGCAGGTCAATATTGGAGCATGTAAATATTAGCAATTAAATAAATACAAGCTACAGTTTGGAGACACAAAGAGGTTAAATATAGAGGAAGGGACTAGGAGGGCCATTTACATTTTCATGGGAGGAGAAAACAGAATAGATTTTTAAGAGTGATCTAGGGGTGAGGGGACAGGAATAGAGAAGATCACATGTGGCAAAGGAGGGGGTAGTCTTGAAGAAGGGAATGCAGGGAGCTATAACTTGAATTGAGGGGCATTTGATAGGTGGTATGGAGAAGGCAGAAACTATCTCAAGTAGTAAGAGAGTGGGGATGGTAGGATACATAACGCAATGAAAGAGAAGACATGGACTATATGGAAAGGGGCAGCTAAATCACCAGAGGAGAAAAATGAGTGAGATCAACATCTAATGAAACATTTATTAAAATGCCACAGTGCAATTGATTATTGTTTGCCAACCTAAAATCTAGCTGACTAAATAATTAAAAGGAAAAATAGCGAGATAATAATGCCTGTGTATAGAGGGTGTTGGCATAGTGGAGGTGTGACTTTAGTGTTCCTGTTTGATATTAAACTGGGTACCTGGAAGAAGTGGGTAAAAAGGCTAGTCTCCCTCCATACTGGCCTTGTGGCTATTTAAGTGAATTGTATATAAGCTGGTAATACTTTAATTTGTTTCCTAATAAAATAGACAAGACTAGTTTGTCCCAAACTTTGAGAAATTTCTGATATACTATCATAACTCTTACAATGCTATTGGAAGGTCTTTAGCTCTACCCAGAACTACTGAATCAGGAACTTTGAGGGTAAGGCCCAGAATCTATCCCTTATTAAGCCTTCTGAGTTATTTGAAACACATTTGGGAGCTAATGCCTTACTGAATTAAGCGTGCAATCCAGCTCAGCGTGAGCCACTCTTTGAGTTTAGTACATTTTCTATGCTCCCAGCAATTAAGCCAAGAGGAAATTAACATTAGAGCATTAGGCAATGTGACCATCTAGCCATTCATTCACCTTGTGTGTCAAGACATACCATCAACACTGGAAAAGACTCTTCCAGCCTGGTGAAGAGTGTAATAAAACCATTGCATTATAAAGTATTTTTGCTAGCACCATAAAAAAACACTTAAATTGACTTTGGGAAAATAAGGAGATATTCTAGAGAAAAAATATTTGGAAAACATAGGTATGTATAGAAAAATATCAAGAACTGTATAAGTTATGATAAAGTGAAAAGAATATGATGTTAAGCAAAAATTATAAGAGGACAAGATAATGTTATATTAATCCCAGAAGTGACATTAATTGTAGCAATGGATTATAGATTCCAAATCTTGAGAGGATGCTATATTTGCCTGTGGTTCTCAACCTGTGGTCATGACCCTTTGCGGAGTCACATATCAGTTATCCTGTATATAAAATACTTACACTGTAATCAATAACAGTAGCAAAATTACAATTATGAAGCTTTAATCAAATAAATGTATGGTTGGGGGTCACTATAACATGAGGAACTGTAATAAAAGGACACAATTTTGTAAGTTTGAGGACCACTACTATATGCAGAGAGAAAGATGACTACAATGTATAGTGGAAAAAGAGCCAGGGGCCATCCAGACAAGTGCTTCCCACACAGAATGATCTTCCTCCCTTCCTTCTGTGATCTTGAAGTAACAGTGTTGAGTTATTAGATGTCACATCTCAGCAGAACTCTGCTGTGAAATCTAATTCTGTGTCCTTCTGCCTAACTCTGAGCTCTGCAGTAACTGGAATCTTCTCTGGGACTGGAGAAATTGTGAAAACTTGCAGTGTGGCAGGGAATTTGGCAGTAGGAACTGGAGCCCTGCTTTTGATATATGGTGTCATTATATATTCAAGTATATGAGGTTTTGGGAACAGGCTATTTTGGATGCGAGGGTTTAGCATAGCTTGAAGTATAAATTCACTCTTTTCTCATGACAAGTGTTTGGAGCTTTCTGGGAAATGAGCTTGCACTTCTCAGATATATTAGAGGAGTGTGTGTGTGTGTGTGTGTGTGTGTGTGTGTGTGTGTGTGTGTGAAAGAAAGAGAGAGGGAGAGAGAGACAGAGAGAGAGACAGACAGACAGAGAGACAGAGACAGAGAGAGACAGAGAACTTTCTTAACTGGAGAGTTTTATAGCAAAATTAGTGGGCAAAATGACAGGATGTTATACTGCTGACAAACATAGAGAATATGAATGGAACTGTTCTCTACAATTCTGATGTGACTTTTCAGGAATGTAAGGAAAGATGTCTTCAGAGTACTTTCAGGTGACTCTGGCTCTGGAGAACAGCTAGGGGAGATCTCCAGAAAGTATACGCTGGGCTTGAACGATAAACATTATTCTAGAATCGTTCTCATCTTTCAAGCCATTTACTCTTCACTCACTGATGTCAGAAACATGGGATTTACATTATACAGGGGTAAGAATGCAAATGTGTATAAGGTCTTGGTAGGTTACTCCCATTGCCTAGAACTAAAAGGCGATAGAATCAATATGAAAGCCAGACACCTGGATACTGGGAGCTTCTTCTCCGTCCCCATTTTCCTCCCCTAACTCTTTCCACCCATTATCTTCTGTCCTTCTCCACGAACTTGGCCCTGTCGAGGTGGCCCCAGGAGTTTCTGTCCACACAGTTTAGGAGCTGGGCAGCAGATGTTAGTAGTTCCACAAAATACATCTGAATCAGGTCTCTGTGATTCAGTGAGTCCAGATGCAAAGAGTTAAGAAATATTAAATCCTTCCTCTTCTGGGATTCAGGGAGAAGAGGGAACTTTTCTCTGCCAACCCCAAAATAAAGTAGTTTCTCATTTCTCTGTGGCTGTGTTTGGAAGAGCAGGCATCCGAGCTGCAGGAAACAGACATGAGTAAAGTTTCAGAGTTTTCAGTACACAGGGAAAGCAGTCAGCAGTCATACAGAGTCCAGCTCACTGTCAAAGGCGGGTTCCCCAGGCTCTGTAAGCACATCTGGAATTGGAGAAACACAGGTAAGGCAACCGTCAGGGGAAGGGGCATTCAATCAATCATACACTTTTTCACTCCAGAAATAGTTATTTTGGAAGATTAGTAAAGGAGAACCAATATCAGTCAATCTCTCTTCTACTGCAAGCCCAGAAGTTTCCATAAAGTTGATCTGAGCTAACATATGATAGATGAAAGTGTCAGCTAAGACTGAAGGAAGATGGGAGGGAAAAAGTAGACAGGTAAGCACGTCCACAAAGCTGGATAGAGTCAGAAGCATTTGGGGTGACCAAGGAGGTCACAGTCAGAGTACAGTTATAGAAGGAGAAAAGGATATCTATAAGGATTTGATGACCATAAAAGAAGAGTCTGATCTAGAGCGTATAGCTTCTTGCTTCAAGACCTGCATAGTGCGTCACTCTACCCTCACCCCACCTGACCCCACCCCACACAAACATCACATCACATATCACAAGCAAAGACACTGGGATTTCCTGAAAGAGGTTGGGAGGAAAAGAGGAGGTCAGAAGCAAGCATGGGACAGGCACTTTGGGGGGGAGGGCAGTTCTGCAGACAGTTTTAACTAGGTATGTCTAAACAAACTGGTGTGTTACATGCAGATTCACATTCAAACCCACCATCTAATTAAATCCACACTGTGACTACAAAAAGATCATACAAGTCTACATTGTACAAGGTAAGGCCTAATAAAAAGTCAGAACAGTGAACATGACCAGAACCTGAACACTGCCCACTGCAAAAAGCTTTGTTTTGAAAACTTAAAACAGTATTGTACGTTTCAGGGGAATTGCAAAGCAGAGATTCAAAAATCATGCACAACCGTTACATATCAACGTAGTAGAAATAACTGTGTTTATATTTTTTTCAATTTTCAAAATTTGTTTTAAAGATTTATCTTGTTTTTAATTATATGTTTGTGTGCATGTGTATGTGTGTTAAGTCCCTGTGTGTGTGTGTGCATGTGTGTGTGTGTGTGTGTGTGTGTGTGTGTGTGTGTGTGTGTGTTCTTGTGGAGATAAGAGGAGAGTGGTCTGATCCCTTGAGACTAGAGTTATAGGCAATTGCGAACTATTAAACTTAGGTGCTGGAAACTATACTCAGGTTTTGTGCCGCTTTAGCATACACTTTGAAATGCCACCAAATCTCTGCAGCCTCCAAGGTTGAAAAATGAAGAACATCTTTTTTTTTTTTTCTACATGAAGTATAACTTGTAATTTGACACAGTAGAGAATTTTTTTAAAGTAGCACCCCAGACTTCATAATTTGGGGATGATTACAAAATAATAACTCCTCAGCATCAGCTTGCTGGGATGAGGTTGCTTCTGCAGCAGCCCACAGTGGAGCAGTGCCAGGCAAATAGAAGGACCCTCACGCTCTGTTTCCAGTCTCAGTAGATCTGACCCACCAATCATCACATACTTACAGTGGGACTGAGGCTTGGTGCAGAGGCCTAAGCCTGTGTCCCTTTTCTCCTTCCTGTCTTTTGACTTTCCTTCTCTCCCCACAAATAGCATGCTCCCCCAAATATAACTGCTCATGTTTCTATGTGAAGGGTTAAGCCTCCTAGCCATCCCCACCTGATGTTTTCTCCCATCTCACAGCATGTAGCAGAAGGCAATGCTCAGGAAATTATAAGAAACTGAGTTCTGTGAAGCCAGGCTTCCAGGCTCAGTGGGAATCCCAAGTCTTACAATATACAGCAGCTCCTGAAACCAATTTGTCCAGCACACACTCCCAGACAATGGGACATGACAAGATGATGTCTCACACAATATCTTCCACTTTGCCTCCTCTTCTCTGCCTGCTTTTCCAAACCACCTGGGGATTGCCCATCAGACACATTCTTTTTCTTTGCAGATCCTGTGTCTGAACCTCCCCCTGCCTCCCAATAGGGAGGACTGCAGACAGCTGGCTGCAGGACAGCCAGGGATAACAAGAAGGCTCTCTTATCCGAAGAACTCAAGCCATAGGCTACTCTCAGGCTCCAGCCTGGCCTGGCTGTTAGGAGAACACAGCTTGCAGATTCACCCCTCAAATTGTTTCAAATGAGTTTTTTCTCTCCTGTTAATGAACCAAGGCATGAGGAGGGGGTGGGTGCGGGAAGGATGGTGAAAAAAAGAGAGACAAGGTTAAGAGGCAAGGACTCATGGGAGCTACTGGGGATTGAGGATGTTGGGAGACGATTTAGATGCCTGCTTGGTTAAGGCAATCAATTTCAGCCATGATAATAAAATAACGCAGAGGGAAAAAAGCAGACGTGACAGAGGCGATGAAACGGAAATGAATCCTCATTACTTTACTGATGAGAGGACCACAGCTGCTGCTACCATGGTGTCATGTGGTGAGGGGTGTCTCTTCTCACAGTGTTTCATATGGGGGTGGGCAAAAAGGGGAGGGGACCACAGTAGCAGCAGGGCAGTGACATTCAGCCATGTGGTGGTGACAAACGCTCAGATGCATTGAGTTCTATTTCTGCTCATCTCAGCAAATTCCCTACTCTGAGTTTAGGGACAAGCATGTGTGTCCACACAGGCAAGTTGTTCGAGCCCACAGATTTATTTTGACTTCTATTTCTCCATCATTGGTACAAGTAATAACTAAATTCATGTATGTGGCGGGCAGCTGCAAACAACTGGTGAGCTTGGGAAACAGGCTGCTGTGGGTGGTAACAGTCAACACAATGACCCATTGTCACAGGCAGCCTAAAAGACTCCTTTATATCTCACAGACTAAGTTACTCATCGGAATTTGGGGGTATTACACACTCTTTACCTTGCTACCCAAAGCCTGTCTATTGCTTGTTTTCGGCAATCCTCCCTCACTTTGTAGAGTTCTCTGCCAGAATGCTTTCTTTTTTTAATATTTATTTTTGCTTTTTTGTTTTCTTTTTAAATATTTATTTTTGTTTTTTGAGAAGTGTGTGTGTGTGAGAGAGACAGGCAGAGAGAGACAGAGAGAGACACAGAAAGAGAGAGAGAGAGAGAGAGAGAGAGAGAGAGAGAGAGAGAGAGAGATATGTGGTTAACCAAAGGAAGCTTTCAGGTCCACTAGAGATGGAGATCCATGCCATTACTTGTAGGCACATAACATGGTATCAGGGAAGCTAAGGTCCACTGGAAGATCGGCAAGAAATCTCAGCTGCTGAGCCGTCTTTCCAGTTCACTATCCCTTTAGTGAAGTTTTATCTGGATGCCAATCATTCATGGCATATGCTTTTTATACTTCCTGTGTGCCTGAGTTCCCAAGCCATTCAGCCGATTCTGTCCTTCCTTCTAGTATGAATTGGGATGGTCTCATCCTGAGAGACCAAGGTCTAATGGTTGGAAATGACTGCTCTACTATGCAAATGATTGTTTTATGAGTGTGATTACCCTTACAAGAATATAGAGAATTTATTTGGACAAGTGACCCTTATTGTCTCAGAAGACTTAGATGGGCATTTCTGTTTCATTTGACTCACAAAGAATAGCATGATGAGGAATACACAATACCCCTCTGTCTCTGTATCTTTCTCTCCCTGCCTCTGTCTTTTTGTGTCTCTGTCTGTCTATGTCCTCTATTTCTTTTATGTGTGTGTGTGTGTGTGTGTGTGTGTGTGTGTTTAGTGAGTGAGTTAAAAGAAAAGAGAGGGGATTTAATACCCCTTTCTCTATAGCCAGTTACTAAGATTTATTTACATCCTTGTCTGCAACCTTCCTTGGATCCTAAGAATGCTAGTTATTGATAATTCCAGATATGATGGCAGTCTCAGCCTGCCTTCTTTCCAATTCCAGCCAGGACTTCCTCCAACAATCTCCCAGATGAACCATTTGCTGACAGGGAGTGTTTGCAGTCCTGTCCATTATACCTTATATTAGTTTGTGCATTCCACTTGCATGTGTATTTCAGTGGGATAAGTTGCTCTAGAGAAGAGTAATTTTCTTGCAACTGTTATCCTTCAGAAAGGTATTGGTTGTCATACAGAATTTCTCCTTCCCCAATATCAATGTTATTTCTACCTTTAGTAAGGGCTACCTCAGATGTAGATTAGGACAAATATAGAATAACATACATGCTTAGAATCTCATCACTACCTTGCAGAATTTATGCTGTGACATATTTATTCAGAAACTTTCCCAGATCTCTTGGGGGTAGATCTGTAACAATGACTGCATCATCTCAGGAATGGAAGTTGGAATACAGAAGTAGACATGGAGCTCCTATGGAACTATGGAACTTCAAAACCCATGTGCTAAATTACCAACTCCAAAAGCAATGATATTAAGAGGTGGACTATTGGGCGATAATGATGTAGAGAGATCCTCAGTGAGGTTAGTGCCCTTATACAAGCAGACATCAGAGAGCTAGCTGGCTTGCTTGTATCCATGTGAGGGTACATCAAGGGTAAATAAAAGAGAGGTAGCATGAGAAGGAGAAGGAGATGTACTGGAACCAAGTCATGCTGGTGCCATGATGTTAGACTTTTAGTCTTCAGAACTATGAGGAATATGTATTTGTTACTGGCATTTAGGTTAATTTTGTTATACCAGCCTAGGATAAGACAGCCTATTTGCATGTGGACACTGGCACTCTCCGATGTGAATTTCTGGATGTGTTGTTCACATGCAGCATCAGGTATTTGGCTCTTAGCTGGTGCCTAAGTTAAGAAATTAAATGTCATCAAATCATACGCAAAAATCGCTTTCCTTTTAGTCACCTTTAATCCTTGTGATTGTAACAAAGAGAAAGACTTGGTTTTATGGGGTCTTTAATAACCTTGGCAATTGACTGACATTTCCTTTTAATAACAGAAAAAGTAATGTAGGAGTGTGTTGCCTTCAAGATCAGTACTATCTGTACAGAATTTAACAATAATGGCTTATGTTCACAGTATTGACTTAGATGTTTCCGTGTGCAGAAGATAGATTTGCCTTTCCACTGATGTACTATTGTAGAAGCTAACAGTTCTTGAATGCTTATCTCACTCAAGGCACTGTTTATTTACCATGTTTTTAGATAATCTCCATGGCAACCCTATTAGCTGAGTGCTAATATTGTTCATTTTAAGAGGAATAAAATGAAGCAACCGAAAAGAAAGTTACTCAAGATCACATGGCTAAAAACTGGTAGGCACCAGATTTTAACCTTGAATAGGCACTTAGTAGTAATTCTGCATGTGCCTTGGTATAGCATGATCTACTTGGCTTAAGTACTGCCTGAACTGTGGTGACAACAAATGAAGAAACTACAGACACATGTACAGAGAAGCTAGGATAGGATGGGTCATGTGCTCGGTAGACACATACCATCAACATCAGAAGCTCAGAAAATTTATTTTGTACCTATGAATTGAAGGAGAGGATTCATTTTACATGGCTGAACAATGAGAGCTATTTATTAAATATGACTGAATGAGGAGGCAGATTTAGCTAATCTCTGTATGTGGTCTCTCTAGAGGACCAGTCTCATGCTATAACCATCTGAGAGGAGGATGCTCTAGTGGATAGCTTTTCTATACACTAGGCAATGCTGGTACTTGGATCAGAAGAAGGCTTTGTACTGTCTTTGAACCTCATCAGGGAAGGCTTTGCCATTTCCTTGGATCTGAGACATTTAATTTCTGGCATGGCTGTTCTCATGTCAACAATGAACATTTACTCAGGGCTTCCTCCACTCTTCATAGAGGGCAAGCATCTATATTTTTAAGTATTATGACAAATAAAAGAATTCTACAATAGCATAGTTAGAAATAATGAACAACACAAAGGTAGTACATTAGTGTGGTTCAATGCTCAGAAAAGAGCCACCTAGTAATAATTAGCAAGATCCCTTTTTTCCAGATAGTGAGAATCAAGACAAAGAGGTATTTAAGTATGCGCTGGATGAGCAGAGTTCCGTTCTGTGATTTTAAAGTATCATCAAATAGATAGCCATTCAGAGCTCTCTACGGAAAGTTGAAGTTTATAAATGCATAAGTAAACTAGATTTGACTACAAATTATAATTTTCTACTAGTGATTTAAAGAATTTTATGAATTTGCAGTGGGGGTAGTGTGGGTATATATTCCTCTTGGTGCATGTACAAACAGATCTATGCACACATGCATGTGGACACCAGAGGTCAGCCTTGGGTATGATTCTTGAGTTATGTGTTTTGGTTTTGAGTGTTTCATTACATTTATTTGTCTGTGCACATTGGTGCACGGATGCAGGCTCTATCAAGGAACACTCGTGGTGGTCAGAGGACAATGTGTATGTATATGAGTGAGTTCTTCCACTATGTGGATCTCATGGAACAATTTCAGACAATAAGGTTTCAGTCAAGTGATTTTTACCTGCTGAGCAATCTCACCACACCCACACTTCTCTTTGAGACAGAGTTTCTCTTTGCTTTAAGCTTGCTATGTAGGCTATGCTGTTTGGCCAGCCAATCCCAAAGATATTCCTGTCCCTGTCTGCCCTTTGCTAGAATTATAATAAAGAATCACCATGTATTTCTTTTTGATTCTCATGGATCCTGGAGGCGTTCATACTTATGTGGCAACCACTTTACTAACTGAGATGTCTCCTGGGTGACTGAGTACTTCTTGGTTTGTCTTAATTTTCAAATCTGAGGCACATAAACTGCAGATTATATTAGTTGTGATGGAGTAAGGGGATATATATGGTATATAGTAGAAGGCTTGTCCTTTATGGGTTTCTGCAAAATGTCTGCTTCTTAGAACATTTGATTTTTTTTCTTATGTCAGATGGTGCAATGCTCTAAGAGATACTGGTGTAGTTATAATTTTCTTATAATTTTTGTAGTTAGATTCACAGAGTTACAACTATCTAAGAATTAAAATTTTCAAATATATATATATAAACTTACTACTCAATATTAAACTTCTAATAAAGTTCTAGATTTTTTTCTGCCCCCGTTGCATTTCCTATAGTACACTCCAAATACATTTGTTTAGGAGATTTGAGTATTATGGATTTTAAGGATATGCATGAGGTATAACCATTGCAGAACAGCATGAGCAATATCCTCACTCACAATGTAAGCATAGAATCTTACAAAGGCTCAAGACCACCAGGGGAAATGCCAAAACAAAACAAGACAATAAATATATTTCTTCATTCTTGTAATAAAGTATATTCAAAAGACTGGACTGAGGCTCCTAGAACTAGGGAATATGGAACCTGAAATGGTCATCTCCTGTAACCAGGAAAGACTTCCAATGAAGGAATGAGGATACCAACCCAACTTCAAAATCTTTGATGAAAATTAATTCTTGTATAGAAGATGTGCATAGCTAAAAATGGAGGAGAAATTGAGGGAAATGCCAACCAATGACTGACCAATGAGACTCATGCCCTGAGAGGGAACCCACACTTGCCACTATTAATGATATTCTCTTATACTTGCAGACAGGAACCTAGCATAACTGTACTATGAAAGGCTTCACATAACACAGGTACAAACAGATACAGAGTCACACAGCCAAACATTAGGCTGAGCTTGGAGAATTTTGTGGAGGAGGGGAAGGAAGGATTGGCAGACCCAGAGGAGTAAAGGACTCTATAAGAAAACTTACAAGAAACAATTAACCTGAGCCCACAGAAGCTCACAGAGACTGATCCAACAACCAAAGAGTGTGCATATGATGGACGTAGGCTTCCTACATTTAGGTAAGGGATGTGCAGCTTGGTCTTCATGTAGGACCCTTAACAGGAGAGGGTGTATCTGACATCATTGCCTGCCTTTGGACTCCTTTTCCTAAGTAGGCTGCCTTGTCTAAGCTCAATAGGAGAAGTGTTCCTAGTCTTATAGCAACTTGTTATGCCAGGGCAGCTTGATATTCATGGAAGGCTTCCCTTTCTCTGAGAAGAAAGGGTGTTGGGGGAGGTGAAATGAGAGGGAGAAACTGGGAGTATAGGGCAGAGGGAAGCTCTATTCAGAATGTAAAGCAAATAAATACATTTTTACAAGTTGGTCTATGGGAAAATAAGATGATACTTGATGTTTAAAATGTTTTCTTAGGCTTGATGGCCTAAGTTCAATCCTTTGGAGCTAGATTATTGAAGGGTACAACTCACTCCTAAAAACTGTCCCCAGACATCCTTACCCCAGAAAAAAACATGGCACATGCATCCACCCGCATGCGTGCGCGCGCGCACACACACACACACACACACACACACACACACACACACACACACACACACTAAACAAATGTAATAAAACTTTTAAATAAAAATCTGTTTTTTTATCATTTTAAGTGAATGCTGAACAATAAAATATTAGTATTTATTTGCTCAGAAAATAGAGGGTTTTGTTTTTTTTTCTTCCCCGAAACTTAGTTTTGTTAGGAAGCAAAACCTCACTGTAATGAGTCGCCTCAGTGGGAGAATTGGATTGGGTTTTTATTATTCAATTCCTATCACTTTCCCTAATGTTTGTCAAAATGTAATATTTCCTGAATAGATAAATACTTTAATGATTGAATTCTGACTAAGTCAGTTTGCTTCTTGCAACCTCTTTCCCCACAAGGTACTCTGTTGGACTTTCCTAATTCCCCATAGACATTCTATATGCTGACAGAAATTTCTTCCACCTTGTCCTTAAGGCCTCTTTAAGGAAATGTGTTTTCATTTACAATGTTCAAGTCTATCATGGAGGAACCACTTAATAAATGTTTGTAGAATATATTTTAATGTGCTTTTTTTTTCTGAAACAACTTTCTTTTTTCTTGGGTCCATCATGCATTAGGTAAAGTGGGAGCTCCTTTGTACCTACAGAACCTGCTAAAGTATTGATATAGTATAGGCAGGAGATAAAATAATTGAGGGTCATTTTAATAAAATGTAAATTTTACCCTCTGGTTATTCTGCAATGGTTCTGCATGGTTATATTATCTTTTTATCAGTTTATAAATAACCTTCGGTAAGTTCATACATTTTGTATCATGTGTCACAAGAATTTGGCCTTGACTTAGAAACACTGGTGGTGTTGATTAAAATCCAGGCAAGGACTCTTCCTCAGGCCAAGTTCAAATCTACATTTCTCATAATAGCAGAGTAGGTCTTGTAGACTTTTTCCCTTAATTTATAAAAATGTTTCATATGAGTAGATCATGGATTTACGCTCAACTATATTTGTACCTAACGAATAAAATATCTTATTCTGATTTTATTATCTGGTGGAAAAGGTCCTGGGGACAAGGGTGATGGTGGAAAGAAGGAAAAGTCAGCCAAAGGGAACTAACTTAATGCCACACATATCTCTCTATGGGACTCTTTATATATGTCGACACTTAAAATCCTATGACCACATGGTAAGGCCTCTGTTATTAACAATTGCACATATGAAAAGGTCATGCTTCAAAAGTGGTTTGGATCAGCCCAAGATTATGCAAAGATCTCAATGCTCAAGATTTAGGACTTCTGCAGCATTCTTAAAGTGAAAGATATTTTTCCCAGGAGGAACTGAAGATGGCCAGGCAGGGGTAAATCACTCTGATGAGCTGTCTTCTCAGAGAATGGATTAGGAAGAGGACACTGCCCATGACTATCCCTTGAAGTGCACCTCATTATTTGAAAACAAAACAAAACAAAAGCTCCAAACATCATAAGTTTGCTGTGAGATCTGAGGTCCTTGGGATATTCTGAAAAGAGGAAGACTGGAGCAGGTCATTGTGTTTGTGATGTAATTCCTATTTTTCTTCTTTTTAAATGTAGTTTCCTGTTTTCTGGTTTGCTGTGACTTGGTAAAATTGGTACAAAATGTGTAAAACTTTTACTGAAATGGCAAGCATTAAATAGCTTATAAGAAACACACATTAAGTTTGCCTAGTGTTTTCATTTGTGTTTGTGGGTAATTACACAGCCTTCTTCATAGTTGGCAGTGTTTCTATTCCCTGGCCTCAATTCCCATTGACTCTCATTGCTGCATACTATGTATACATAGTGGACTCTGAAAGCAGGACTTATATCCATTTTGACACTTTTACTCTTATAACATTGAGTGATGAAATTCCCCTTAATCTCTGTGAAACCATCATCAATAAGGACCATATAAATGACCCTCAGCCATTATATGCAGCTTCATGCTATTCCCTCTACCTATCCTTCCTTTGGATCCCGAGTAGTCACTTATCTGTTCTTATTACTATACATTGATTCAAATACTTAGAGTCTCATATAAATGAGTATATACATTTGTCATTTATTGGTTGGCTTTTTCCAATGAGCAAATTATTTTCTAATTTTTCTATATGATTGGGGTGTGAAATTTTTTTCATGCTTCAAAAACTTAGGGCTTTACTTATGCTAGATAGGTGCTCTACTGCTAAATTATATCCATGGTCTACTTGCCTTTATTCTGCATTATTATTGAAGGTATTTTACTCTCTTTAGTTGCTATCATACTAGATTTTTTTGGCACGATACATGAAACTATTCTGAGTACTGTAAACATTTGATTACAAATATGTGAACCAATGTGTTCCAATCTCTTGGTTACTTGTGGTTGAGTAAACTGATCAGTGATAGATACATTATTCATTTCTAATTCCTCACAGATGGAGGCTATGATTCTGAAGATCAGATGTCCAGATGAGTTATTCCTTCTAAACACAACTAGGAGAATACACCCCAAGTCTATCCCAGTCTTTTGGTGGTTTGCTACCAATCAATCCAGAAAGATTTGTGCTCTCCTTGATCTATGTACATGCATGTGTCATTCTAAAAGGGCAGATCAAAAGCTCACCCACGTGTAATACAGTCTTAATTTATGAGGTCAACTTTACCAGAAACTGCAGGTTTTTTTCAAAATGGCTGTACTATTTTGTTCTTGACCAACAGTAAGAATTTCAGTCCCTCACATCTTTGCCAAGTTAATATTTAGCATAGTACATTTTAAAAACCATTGTCTCACCTAAAAGCAGTATATTGAGACTGCACTCTGGATTCCATTTGCAATTCTCTACAGCAGTGGTTCTCAACTGTCCTAGTGGTACAGCCCTTTAAAACAATTCCTCCCAAACATAATTTTTTCACTGCTACTTCATAACTATAATTTTTCTACTGCTAGGAACCATGATGTAAATATTTTTGGAGATAGGAGTTTGTCAAGGGGCTCATTACTCTTTAGAATCTAAAGATTAACTATATTAGGAATATTTTAAAATATTTATTTGCCAACAAATCTTATTTTGGTCTTTTTTTTCAATTTTTCTGTGTTTACTATTTTTTTCTTATCAATAACATCATTATTTACATACCTTAGATACAAAATATTTATTCTGAAATTATTTATAATCTTAGATACTACTCCAGAATGAGATTGAAAAATAACTTTCCTCATTTTATGGTTTTGTTAATTTTGTTAACAGGGGCTTTTTATGAGTAAAAGCTGTTACATTTGATGAACTCTGATTTACCTCTTATCTTAGTCTTTGGGTGCTATAACACTATAGTTTAGATTGGGTGGTCTTGTAAGCTTCTCAGACTCTGGGAGACTGAACGTTAAAGATTAATGTTCCAGGAGTTTTGAAAACTGGTGAGGGATCTGTCCTCTTCCTTTTTGGTCTCGTTTTCAGATAAGTTTTGAGAAATCTATTTGATGAAGGAAGGAAGAGGGAAGAGGGAGAGTGCTTAAGTATCTTTTCTTACAAGGATACATGTTGAATTGAATCAGAGTGTAATCATCCCAGACTCAGTACACCTCAATGCCTTTCTTAGTTGCATGTCTCTAAAGGCAGTGTTAAAGGATTATTTGACATATGCTTTGGGGGATGAGGAATCAGACCTTTAGTTTACAAAACCTTTTTTTATTTTCAGTCCTATCGCTCCTGCCTTTAATGGCTTCCTTAAGAAGTCATTATTAAAACAAAGGTCACTTAGGGCTTCTTTTGCATTTGTTCATTTTAGGTTTCATGTTTAGGCTTATGATCTAATTTGATTTGGACTTTATATATGCATAAGATTGGCATTGAAGCACATGTTGAGGTAAACTGACAGCATACTGTGTGGGTTCCATTTGTTATTCCACATAGAAGAATGTCTCTTGTAGCTGAACAGGAGCCAAAATGAATGCCAGTAAACTGTTTGTCCATGGCCTCTCCTTCAGTTCCTGTCTCTGCTTCCTGCTTAAGTGCCTGCCCTGACTTCTTTAAGTAGTAGACTTGAGAGTGTAAGTCTTTCCTCCCTCAAGTTCATTGTGCTCATGGTTTTATCACAGCAACTCAGAAGCAAACTAGGACAAAGCAGCTCATTCATTAAAAAATAAATCTCAGTAATACATTTTTTTAATTAGAGTGATTATGTATAGTGTGTTAGTCACCTTTTCTGTACCTAAGAATAATAACCAAGTAGTTTCATATAATTCACAATGTCAGAAATGGTGTGAGTCCATGGATAGCACAGTTCATGCACCACTGTGGTAGGGAGTGTGGGGTTGTTCACATAAGGGCAGCAAAGAAGCGGATCAACAGTGAACTGGCTTTTCTCTTTATCTCTTCTCTTCTATTTGGAGTCCCACCCTGTGGGATGGCATGACCCACACCCTGGCATGTTCCATCCTCAAGTCAATCCTATTTTAAACCAGTTTCACAAGACATACACAGAGTTGTGGTTCCTGAGTCTTCTGGGCATGATTCCAGCCAATAAACAGTCAAAAGTTTTAGATTACTTTTATTATCTATGTCTTCATTTAGTATTTTTATTACCTTAGTTTTATCATCGTACTCATTTCAGTCCATCTGTGTCATGTGCTCTTGTCCTTCTTTGGCTTTATTTTCAAGACTGGGTTCATCATTATGCTGAATTGCCTTGCTCATCACTTGATCTAACTCAGCTCTGCCATCCCAGTGATTGCTTTAAGGTGGTATAGAGCTTTAATGTGTAATTAGCTACTTTTAAATGATATTTACTACTTAATCTATAGTAAAATAGCCTTAATAGTACATTTTCAATTCTTTTTTTCCTGGCCTTAGGCATTATTAGAAAGCACTTACAAACTAGTATAAATTTGATAGTACATTTTTATTTAAACAGCCAATTTTCTTATAAACATCCTTTAAGAGGCATTGCACATATAGTTACCATTTCCTGTGTTTTGCACTCAAATAGTCTCAGATGTCTTATGGCATTATTTATTCTCTGCCTTGCTTCAGCATTGCTTAGATTAGGAGCCTGTTGATGCTAAATTCTTTCAGATTTGCATACCTGATTCTTTATTTGTGTCCACTTTGAAAAAATATTTTTATTGGGTATAAAATTCTAGGCGAGGAAATAATGATTTGTATTAATTGTTGCTTTGATCTTTATTTTTTTAACTTTATTTTTTGTATGCTTTTGTATATTTTGCCTGAATGTATGTATGTGTCTCATATCTGTGCCTCTTGCCAATGGAGGCCAGAAGAGGGCATTGGATACCCTACAACTTGAGTTGCAGAAAGTGGTGGTTGCTAGGTTCAAATGTCAGTCCTCTGGAAGAGCATCCAGTGATCTAAACCACTGAATCATCTCTCCAGCTCCAGCCCCAATCCTCTTGTGTTTGTTTGTTTTTAATTATGAGACACTGAGTTCCATCTTTGTCTTTATTTCCACGTGAATAATGCCCGCCTTCCTGGGCCTGATGCTCCTTTCCCCTAAGCCATTGTCTCTGAGTCACTGGTCTCTGGTGACCGTGTACTTGTCCTTTTTTTTTCCCCTCATCCTCTAGCTGCTGAACTCCTTTTGTTGGTTTAAGAATATTAAATGATTTTTTTTTTACACTTCAGACTATATTCCCCTCCCAGTCCACCCTCTAACTATTCCGCATCCCCATACCTCCTCCCCACCCTGCTGTTTCCATGAGGATGTCCCCCTCCCCACCTCCCACCCCACCAGACCTCTAAACTCCCTGGGGCTTCCAGTCTCTTGAGGGTTTGGTGCAACTTCTATGACTGAACCCAGTCCTCTGCTGAATATGAGTTAGGGGTCTCATATCAGTAGTGTGTATGCTGTCATGTTGATGGTCCATGTCGGAGAGATCTTGGGGATCTAGTTTAATTGAGACTGCTGGTCCTCTACAGGGTTGTCTGCTTCCTTAGCTTCTTCCAGCTTTTCCCTAATTCACCCACATGGATCAGCAGCTTCTGTCCTTTGGTTGCATAAAAATATTTGCATCTGACTCTTTCAGCTGCTTGTTGAGTCTTTCCCAGGGCAGTCACAATAGGTCTCTTTTTGTGAGCGCTCCATAGCCTCAGTAATAGTGTCAGGCCTTGGGACCTCCCCTTGAGCTGGATCCCACTTTGGACCTGTCACTGGACCTCCTTTTCCTCAGGTTCTCCATTTTTGTCCCTGCAGTTCTTTCAGACAGGAACAATTATGGGTCAGTGGATGGCAACCCAATCCCTCACTTGATGCCCTCCCTGTCTTTCTACTGAAGGTGGTCTCTACAAGTTCCCTCTCCCCACTGTAGGGTATTTACTCTAAGGTCCCTCCCTTTGAGTCTTGAGAGTCTCTCACTACCCAGGTCTCTGGTACATTCTGGAGGTTCTCCCACCTCTTACCTCCTGCAGTTGCCTCTTTCCATTCTTTCTGCTGGCCCTCAGGGCTTTAGTCCTTCCCCCCCACCCAATACCAGATCATATTCTCCTCTTCCCCCATCCAATCTGCTTTTACACTCAGGTTCCTCCCTCACTCCTCTCGTGTGATTGCTCTTAAGTCTGAATTTTCACCCATTGTCTTCTCATATCTGTCCATTCTCCCCAGCTGTGTGCATTAGAGACTTCAATTCCATGTACTTACAGCTGTTCCACAGTTTGATCAAACCTTCTTGCTTTGTTATACTTTGTCAGCTCCCCTTTTCTTTGAGTTGTGCATTTACAGGTTTAAATAACTTCCACTACCCCTTCCCAAGTGTTTTAGTCAGGGTTTCTGTTCCTGCACAAAACATGATGATCAAGAAGCAAGTTCAAGAGGAAAAGGTTTATTCAGCTTATATTTCCACATTGCTTTTCATCACTAAAGAAAGTCAGGACTGGAACTCAAGAAGGCCAGGAAGCAGGAGATAATGCAGAGGCCATGGAGGGATGTTACTTACTGGCTTGCCTCCCCTGCCTTGCTTAGCTTGCTCTCTTATAGAGCCCAAGACTACCAGCCCCGGTACGGCTCCATCCACAATGGGCCCTCCCTGCTTGATCACTAATTGAGAAAATGCCTTACAGCTGGATCTCATGGAGGCATTTCCTCACCTGAAGCTCCTTTCTCTGTGATAACTCCAGCTTGTGTCAAGTTGACACCCAAAGCTAGCCAGTACACCAATTTACTTTCTTTTTTTTTCTTCTTTGTTATTTTTTTTAAATGTGTTTGTTTATTGAATTTATATCCCAATATTAGCTCCCTTTCTCCTTCCATTACCACCTCATGCAGAACTCCCCTGCCCCAGGCTTATCAGGTCCCTATAGGATTAGAAGCATCCTTGCCCACTGAGGCTAGACAAGGAAGTCCATTTAGGGGAACTGGCTTCACAGACAGGCAGCTACCAGATTCAGAGTTAGCCTCTGCTCCTGTTGTTGGGGACCAAGCTGCTCATATGCTACATATATGAAAGAAGCCTAGGCCCAGCCTGTGCTCACTCTCTGATTGGTGATTCAGTCTTGGGGAGGTCCCCAGGGTCCAGGTTAGTTGTCTCTCTGGGTCCTTCTGTTGTGTTCCTGTCTTCTATGGATCCCTCAATCCTCCCAACTCATTTATAAGACTCCTGGAGCTCTAATGTTTGGCTGTTGATCTCTGCATCTCGTTTTATTTGCTGCTGAGTGGGGCCTCTCAGAAGATAGTTATGTTTGGCTACTGTCTGTAAGCATAGCAGAGTACCGTAAATAGTGTCAGGAATTGGTTTTTGCCCGTGGGATTGGTCTCAATTTGGGTTAGTCATTGGCTGGCCATTCCCTCTACTCCATCTTTGACCCTGCACATTTTGAGTTGAAGGTTTTGTGAGTGGGAGGTTTATCACTCTACTGTGGGTCCTGTGTAGCTTCAGAAAGTGGTCACTTCTGGATCCACATCCCCTACTGCTGTAAGTCTCAGCTATAATGACCACCATAGATCTCTGGAGCCTCCCCCATCCTAAGTCTTTGGCATATACAAGAGATTCCCCAAACCCATCCCCAATTTCCCTTCTCTCTTCCCTGCTTTACCTATATCTGATCCCCTTCCTGCTCCACTCTCAATCCCCTCTCCCACCCAGTTTCCTCATTCTATCTACCTCTGATATATATTTTGTTTCCTCTTCTGAAAAAGATTCAACCATATTTCCTTGGACACTCTTGTTATTTTGCTTCTTTGGGTCTGATGATTATAGTGTGGTTATATTGTACTTTATGGCTGATATCTACTTATAAGTGAGTAATACTATGTATGTCTTTTTGGGTCTGGTTTACCTCACTCAGTATGATATTTTTTAGTTCCAACCATTTACTTGAGAAATTCATAATGTCCTTGTTTTTAATGGCTGGGTAATATCCAATTGTGTAAATGAATGACATTTTCTTCACCCATTCTTCAGTTTAGGGACATCTAGGTTCTTTCCATTTTTCATCTATTACAAATAATGCTGCTATGAATGTAGTTGAGTAAGTGTCCTTGAGAGATGGTGGAACATCTTTTGGGTATATACCCAGGAGTGGTATAGCTGAATCTTGAGATAAAGTTATTCCCAATTTTTGAGAAACCATGAAATTAATTTCCAGAAGGGATGTACAAATTTGTAATCACACAAGCAGTGGAGGAGTGTTCCCCTTGCTCCACAACCTTTCCAGCAGGTGATGTCCATATGTCCATTGAGTTTTTTATCTTAGCCATTTTGATGGATGTAAGGTGGAGTCTCCAAGTTGTGTTAATTTGCATTTCCCAGATGACTAAGGATTATGAGCATGTCTTCTGGTGGTACTCAGCTATTTAAGATTCCTCTGCTGAGAATTTTCTTTTTAACTCTGTACCCCACATTTTAATTGGGTTATTTGGTTTGTTGGTATCTAACTTCCTGAGTTCTATATGTATTTTGGATATTAGCCCTCTGTCAGATGTAGGACTGTTGAAGATTTTTTCCTAATCTCTAGGCTGCTGTTTTGTCCTACTGACATTGTCATTTGACCTACAGAAGCTTTCAGTTTCATGTGGTCCCACTTATTAATTGTTGAGCTTAGTGCCTGAGTCACTGGTGTTCTGTTCAAAAAGTTGTTTCCTGTACCAATGACGTCAAGGCTATTCCTTACCTTCTTTTCTATTAGATTTAGACTCTGGTTTTATGTTGATGTCTTTACAGATGTTGAAAGAACAATTCTCAAGTTCATATGGAAAAATAAAAAAACTCAGGATAGCTAAAACAATCTTGAACAATAAGAGAACTTCTGGAGGTCTCACTATCCCTGACATCAATCTGTAATACAAATTTTATATTTACAAATTTAAATACAAAATTTTAGTTTTTCCTGAATTGCAGTTAAGTTTCTTAGAAGTAGCTCTACCCTCCTAGATCTTGTTCTTAGAATTCTTTTGGTTTATCCAGAAAAAAGTTTACTCCAGGGTTAAATATTTCCTTCTTTTGATGAAACACAATTTTCAGTATTAAAAGCTGCATGGTATTGAATAGAAATAGACAAGTTTATCAATGAAACTGAATTGAAGACCCAGAAGTAAACCCACACACCTACAGATAGTTGACATTTGACAAAGAAACGAAAACTGTATATAGGAAGAGGGAGAACTTCAACAAATAGTGCTGGTCTAACTGGAGGCCTCCATGAAGAAGAATTCAAATGGATCCATATTTATCACCCTGCACCACATTCAAGTCCAAGGTACTTTCCAATTTGACCATTTTCATTTCTATATAAAAGACTTTGGTAAAAGTCGTGAACATAACCTATATTTTAATCTTAAATTTTGGGTTCTGATGACTGGAACACATTCATCCCGATGTCTGTACTGCTTAGTGACAACACTGAGTGACATTTAGCAGGCTGATTTACATTTTTCTTCATGCTATTTTGTAAGTATTTGAGGTCATATAAGACAGTGTGAATGTAGACTTACTCTAGCCTGACTACTGGGCTTTTTGAAAACTCATTTAGGATTTTCCTGGGATGCAGTTATGCTTCTTAGAATTAGTTCTTCTTTTCTAGATCTTGTACTTAGAATTTTTGTGTGTGTGTTTGAGTGTGTATCCAGAAAAAGTTTCACTCCAGGGTTAAATATTTCTCTCTATGAATGAAATACACTTTTCAGTATTCCAATACTTCAGGGAAAATGAGGCTTTTCTGGTGGGCTTTTGGCACCAGGTGGTAGTTCTGATCTTAGGTGAGCACTAGGTACAAATCCACCCATTACAGTTACCATTCAGTCTCCACTGGACTGTGGTTCCAAGACACCAATCCACCTTTTATTGGATACCCAGACCTATTTCTGCTTACCTGGCTGCATGGTGTTTGCATGTACCCCAAGAACATCTGTACATCCTCCTGTGAACTTCAAACCATTTTTAGGTTTCTGATCATACCTTAAATAACATAAATACTAGGTAAACAGCTGATATGTTGAGTGGTTCATCTACATCGCTCCAAGCCTAATGATTTGAAACCCATGATCACATGTATACATCTCCAGATTTTCTTGATTTGTCTCAGGTAACAAGGAACTTCTGCAACTGGAAAAGGGTGACATTTTCCTAATTATTTTCTTTTACTGGTGTTTGTATATGCAATGAGCTTTAGCTGAACTAATCTGTCTGTCTGAAATATTAGTGTGCATACTTAAAATTGTTATGGTGTCATTTATTTTTGTGGGAAATCTCCCAAACCATCTTTCATTATTGTTTTAATGCACCCTAGACTGACTTTGTTTAATACTCATAACAATGAAAACAGTTGCCAGTTCTTTTTTTTAAAGTTATTATTTTTATTAGCTATTTTATTTATTTACATTTCAAATGTTGTCCTCCTTCCTGGTCTCTCCTTTGCAACTCCCCCACCCCATCCTCCCTCCTTTTTGCCTCTAAGAAGGTGTACCTCCACCCATCCACTTTCTCCTCACTCCTCTAGCATCCCCTTAAATGGGGCATCATGCCTCTGCAGGAACAAGTACCTCCCCTCCCATTGATGCCAGATAAGAAAACACGGGGAAAAAAATAATGGAGCAAAAAGACTTAAGGAAAGGCCATACAGAGACTGCCCCGCCTTGGGATCCATCCCATTCTCAGACACCAAACCTCTACACTATTGCTGATGGCAAGAAGTGCTTGCTAGCAAGAGCCTAGTATGGCTGTCCTCTGAGAGATTCTGCCAGTACCCAATTACAAAAAATTCAGATACTCACAACCAGTCACTGGACTGAGGTGGGGGATCCCAATGGAAGAGTTAGAGGAAGGACTGAAGGAGCTGAAGGGGATTGCAACCCTACAGAAAGGAAAACAATATCAACTAACTGAACCCTACAGAGATCCCAGGATCTAAACCAGCAATCAAAGAGTATATATGGGTGAGTTCATGGGTCCTGATTACATATGTAGCTATTGATTTTCTCCTCAGTATTCTTTCATTGTGTCCCATAAGTTTGGCTATGATTTGCCTTATTTTCATTAAATTCTAGAATGTCTTTAATTTCTTTCTTTATTTCTTTCCTGACCAAGTTTTCATTGAGTAGAGAGTTATTCAGTTTCCATGAGTATGTGGGATATTAGTTGTTTTTGTTGTTATTGAAGATTAGCCTTATTCTGTGGTAATCTAATAGAATGCATGGGATTATTTCAATCTTATTGTATTTATTGAGGCTTCATTTGTGTCCTGTTATATGGCCAATATTATGGAGGATACCACAAAATGGTGAGTAGAAGTTATATTCTTTTGTTTTAGGGTTAAATGTTCTGCAGATATCTGTTAAATCAGTTCCGTTCATAACTTCTTTTAGTTTCACCTTGTCTCTGTTTAGTTTCTGTTTCCATGATCTGCCCATTGGTAAGAGTGAGATGTTGAAATCTCCCACTATTATTGTGTGAGGTGCAATATGTGTTTTAAGAGTGAGTAACATTTCTTTTACAAATGTGGGTGCCCTTGCATTCAGGGTGTAGATATTCAGAATTGAGAGTTCCTTTTGATGGATTTTTCTTTTGTTGAGTGGGAATGTTCTTCCCCATCTCTTTTGATTCTTTTGGTTGAAAGCCTATTTTATTGGATATAAGAAAAGCTATTCCAGTTTGTTTCTTGAGAACATTTCCTTGAAAACATTTTTTCTAGCCTTTTTATTCTGAAGTAGTGTCTGTCCTTATAAATGAGGTGTATTTCCTGTATGCATCACAATGTTGGATCCTATTTACATATCCAATCAGTTAGCCTATGTCTTTTTATTGGGGAATTTAGTCCATTGATATTGACAGATATTAAAGACCAATGATTGTTGCTTCCTTTTATTTTGTTGTTAGTGATGGAATTATGTTTGTGTGGTTCTATTTTCTTGGGTGTAGTTTCCCTTCTTGTGTTGGAATTTTCTTTCTATTATCCTCTGTAGGGCTGGATTGGTGGAAATATATCTTGGTTTCTCCATCTAGTTATCTCTGGTGTTAACTGGCCTTGCTCTCTCTGACTGGAGCCTGTCCCTCCTGTAAGCCTGGATATAATGGACCTCCTGGGAGTCAAACTGTCTCTGGGTGTGGGAAGGGGTCTGGAGTACAGGTTCTGTCTGTTCCAGGCAGAGTTGCAGACCTGAAGGATGGTGTATCTCCTGCATGGTGAATAGGTCCTTCCTCTGCTGGGCCCCATGGGGGCCCCAGTCAGGCCAAGATTGGGAGTGGGTGGAGTCTCTTATATGCTATCCTCATTATGATGGACTTCCTGGGATTAAAGCTGAGTGTAGGAGGCAGGTCTAAGGTGTCAGCTCTGCCCTGGGCAGTGTTGCCAGCTAGAAAGATGATGTCCTGTTGCCAGTTCTCTACAGCTTGAATTTTTCTACACCGCAAGCATCCTGAAGGTATCATGGCAACAAGTTTATTTCTACTATTATACTTCCAAGCATTTGCACTAAAGATTTGCACACATTTTTCAGTACTTTAGAAGCTGTGACTCTTAGTTGTTTTCAACCAAGTCGTTAAACATATAGAAAAAAATAGAATTACAATTCCCAAAGACATTTTACTTATATGAATATGGATTATTATGAACTTATTTGTGTTCTTGGTTGCCATGATTATAGAATTGCCCCCCTGTATCCATTAGGAAATTATTCTGAGCCTTTCTGATGGATAGCAAATTCTGAAGATGTTCAAGATCCTTACAAAAAAATCTAACTTGAATGCATCCTTATGTAAACATTAAATAATGTCAAATTCTATTTAAATACTTTTGATATATTGTATGAGGAAATAGTGGTAAGAAAATACGTATGAACATGCTGGGACTGGTTTAATAAATGCATGCAAAGACAGTTTCTGATCTGTCCTCAGACTTGCCAATGCCCCATCAAGCATGAGAATCAGTTTATGACAAGGAGATTATCTCTTAAATTGTTGAAAGCAATACTGTCTAAAGAAGCTGTGGAGAGATCCTGAAAAGAATGGAGTGGCCAATGATGACTATAGTACTTTGTATAATCATGGAAATCAGCAAGTTTGAAATCCAAGCCTGCTTCATATCAGTGGCTGAAGAAACCTTGCCAGGTTGCTCTTGGTATTTTTATGACAAGGTGACAAAGGGGAAAAAAGAGGGAGTCATCATTGAATGGCAGAAAAGAAGAAGCATATGAATAATATCAGATCTCATTTGCATCAAATAATTCCAATGAAGAATTTATCTTGTAAGTACTCATATATACCTGCCCACTGGCAGTAAGAGGGCATCATGAGGCTGAAAGATCTTCAAAATGAAGTTTGGTACTCATGTTTATGGAAAAATGAACACATCTGCCATCATGCCTCAATATCCATGTAACACAGATGTTTACATGATTGGCTCAGAAATAATTGTACAGAATAATCAATTGAGTATGACTCCAAGTGATGGGACAAATATATGCTAAAAGGCAGATGATATTTCTAAACTCAAAACATTTCTTGATATGATAGTATACATAAGAGACCTCAAAAATTCTACCAGAGAACTCTGACAACTGAAAAATGTTTAAAAGAGTGGCTGGATATAAAATCAAGTCAAACAATGCATAACCTTCTTTTATACAAAAACTAAATGGGCCAAGGAAGAAATTAGTCACAAATACTATAAAAATATGTTGGGGTAACTGTAACCAAGCAACTGAAAGATCTGTATGACAAGAACTCCAAGTCCCTGAAGAAAGGAATCCAAGAAGAACTCAGAAGATGGAAAGATTGCTCATGATCATGAATCAGTTCCATTAACATCATAAAAATGGCCATCTTACTAAAAGAAATCTACAGATTTAATGCAGTCCCTATCATATTTCTAACTCAGTTCTTCACAGAAAAAGAAAGAGCAATTCTCAACTTCATCTGGAATAATAAAAAAAAAACCAGGATAGTGAAAATAATTCTAAACAACAAAAGAACTCCTGCTGGACTCACCATTCTCAACCTCAAGTAGTACTACAGAGTAATGGTGATAAAAACCAGATAGTATTTGTGCAAAGACAGGTATATCAATGGGATACAAGGAAAAACCCAGAAATAAACCCTCACAGCAATAGACACTTGATCTTTGACAAAGGAGTCAGTGGATAAAAGGAAAGCATCTTCAATAAATGATACTGTTCAAACTGGTGGTCTGCATGTAGAAGAATGCAAATTGAACCATATTTATCACCTTCCACAAAGCTCAAGTTCGTGTGGATCAAGGACCTTATGATAAAACCAGATACACTGAATCTAATAGAAGAGAAGTGGGAAATAGCATTGAAAGTGTTGGCACAGGAGAAAATTTCCTTAACAGAACACCAAGAGCTCAGGCTCTAACATCAACAATTGATATTCATCAATCTACCCCATAAAACTGAAGAGCTTCTGTAAGAAAAAGGGCACTTTCAGTAAGACAAAATGGCAACCTACAGATTGGAAAGAGATCCCCCCTAACCATAGTGGATATAGAGGGCTAATATCCAAAATACACAAGAAACTCAAGAAATTAGACTCCAGAAAAATAAATAACCCAATTAAAAATGGTGTACAGACATAAACAGAGAATTCTCAACTGAAGAATGGCTTAGAAGCACATAAATAAATATCCTTAGTCACCAGGAAAATGCAAATCAAAATGATCCTGAGATTTTACCTTACACCAATCTCAATGGCTAAGATAAAAAATTCAAGTGACAGTACATGCTGGTGAGGATGTGGAGAAAGAGTAACACTCCTCCATTCCTGGTAGGAATGCAAACTGTTACAACCATTCTGGACATTAATCTGGTGGTTCCTCAGAAAATTGGAAAGAGCTATACCTGAAGAACCATCTATACCATTCCTGGGCAGATACCTAAAGATGCTCCATAATACCACAGAGCCACATATTCCACTATGTTGATAGCAGTCTTATTTGTAGTTGCCAGAAACTGGAAGCAACCCAGATGTCCCTCAATGAAAAAATGGATACATAAATTGTGGTACATTTACACAGTGGAATACTTTTCATCTGTTAAAGACATTGGCTTCATGAAATTTGCAGATAAATAGCTGGATCTAGAAAATATCAACCTGAGTGAGATAACCCAGACCCAAAAGGGCATACATGGGACATACTCTATGATAAGTGTATATTAGACAAAAAGTTCAGAATACCCATGATACAACTCACAGACATATGAAGCTAAACAAGAAGGAATGCCCATGTCTGGATACTTCAATCCCACTTAGAAAGGGCCACAAAATAATCATGGGAGGGAGAGGGAAGTAGGCACCTTCGTGGGAGAGGGGACAGGGAAGGAAAAAGGGGGCCAGGATTATGTATGGGGGAGGAGAGGAGAGAGAAACTTAGATGTCCAGAAGAATGAATATTTATAAGCAGCAGTATTTGGTTGGAGGGCAGGAGATATATCTAGAAAGTCCAAGATTCCAAGGGATGTGAGAGGCTCCCAGGACCCAATGGAGATGACATTAGCTAAAATATCTTCAAATTTTTGACCCAGAATTGTTCTTGAGTAAAGGAAATGCAGGGACAAAAATGGAGCAGAAACTGAAGGAAAGGCCATCCAGAGACCTGCCGAAATTGGGATCCATCCCCTATTCAGGCACCAAAACCGGACACTATTGCTGATGGCATGTTGTGCTGCCAGATAGGAGCTTAGCATGGCTGTCCACTGAGAGGTGCTACCAGCAACTGACCAAGGCAGATGTACATACTCAACAGACAACAATTGAACTCAATTCTGGGACCCCTATAGAAGAGTTAGGGGAAGTTCTGAAGAAGCTGAAGGGGATTGCAACCCCATAGGAAGAAAATTGGTATCAACTAACTTGAACCCCTGGGAGCTCCCAGTGACTAAGCCTCCAACCAAATAAAAAGCATATATGGTCTGGTCTGTGGACCCCTCTAGCAAACTGCCTCTTCTAGTATCAGTAGGAGAGGATGTGCTTAATCCTGTAGAAACTGAATGCCTCAGGGAGAGGGAATGCTAGTGGAGTGAGGTGGGAGTGGGTAGCTGAGTGGGGAAGCAACCTATCAGAATCAAAGAGAAGGAGTGATAGGGTTAAGAATTATAGGAAGGAGACCAGAAAGAGTAGGCAACATTTGGAATGTAAATAAATAAAATTAATAATAATAAAAAAATAATAATAATAAACTGTCTTCTGCAAAAAATAGAGTCCAAATTTATTTACAATTTATATCTACTACCACTGATATACATTGCCCTAAGAATATACATGTTGATTTATTATTCTCTTCAACTGCCCATTTGCAGTGTTTAGTTGTTACTGTATACACATTTTTATGTATATTTCTAGCCATATTTTGTGACTTTGATTAATTTTATAAATCTATTCATTAATAACACAGAAACCAGCTACAGACAGTGCCTTTGCCCTACAGAATCAATTATTAAAAATTTACTAACATATCATTGGTTGTACTTTATCTGTTTACCTATGGGTATCTTAATAATAAAACCATATGGTAGTAGATCATGTTCTACATTTCAAGGCAGCTAAGTCCTTGGCATGTTTTCTCAGTTTGCATGACTGTGGGCTGTTGGCTAGGTATGATTATGTGCAAGGCATTAACAAGAGGTTGTCAAGTAGCCAGTAGAAGAAGGGTCAGGGTATTTCCATCTCCTTGTTTCAACCTAAATTCTCCTGTACTCATTGAATCTTTTCTTTAGTTTTACCAAGGAAAGAACATTAAAGAACACACACTTCTGGAAGGTGACCTTGTCCCTTGCTATTCTTTTATTGCCTCTCCATCTGTTCTTGCTATGTAAGAGAGTGATCTCTTTTGCTATTTCCTTCATTACTGATTATCCACCGTTAGACTTCTAACCTACCCCATAATCTAACCTACTCCATAATCTGTGATAATTTGGAAATAAATCATTTGTGCTTTAAGAGTCATATGGTGTCTGAATCCCAGTTAGATCCTGACTGACAAAGTGTTTAAGTAATTGGCCAAAGTTCATATAGAAATTAGTTCAATGTAGACGTGAAGCCTATGACTAAATTTGCGAAATATCCAATATTCTGAAATGTCTGAGTCTTATTCTAGTTTTTTAGATACTCTATTAGAGCTGCCCACTATGGTTCACTTAGAATGAATAACCTAAACCCCAGAAAGCTCCAGACAAGGCCACCATGAGAAGATCATGGACAAAATGTCTTTATTGATATCTAAGCAGGAACTTTCCTACTGTGGATCTCTATTTGGGATTTCAAAAATGAAAGAATACTGATATATTTTGCAAGTTCTTTTGCTATGGGAATGTATGACCTGTGTCTCGGTGTCTATAGGCAATGCTATATTATGTTTCTTTCTACCCTCAGAGGCAATGCAACAGACCCATTGTAAATCTACAACAGTGGCAGACCCATTGTAGACCTAACTAATATGTGTCTTGTCACATTTGAACTCTGTCACATCATGAGATAGTGAATAGGGAAAGGTTACAGAATGCTCTAGTAATTTATATAAAGATAATCTTTTAAAAGCCTACTATGGGTCATCAGCAAATGCCAGTACTGATTATTCTAGCAAGGTTCCTTTTACCTGCTCTGCATGCTCGTGTCTACAGGACCTAGTGAGACTTGGGAAATGACAAGGAGATCAGCACTCACAAGGTAGGCTATCCAAGATAAGTCATTGAGCTCTCCTGACCCCAATTCCTTTCTCTCATGTAAGGGAGAAGTCATCTTTGTAAATAAAAAAGTCAGCAATACATAAAATGTCAGTAACAACTGTGCCTTCCTTTATGAGTATATACAGTGTTGAGAGGTCTGCAGGCATTTTCTCCAGGCCTGTCCTTGCTCTCAATACCATTATTCCTTCCTTTACTTCTCTTCCCCTGTATATTTCTTTTATTTTTTCACAATACTATAAAAATCGTGATATATTTTAAAGGAAAATTCAAGATTTTTACCTGAATACATATTTGTATTTGTTACCAATATTTTCCACAGTGCATTTCCAAAAGACAACAAATGAAGAGAGAACTAGATATAGGTGATTTTATTGATAGAAAAGTACACTGTATCAAACATTTCATCTTTCAGTAAAAAGAACCCTTTCACATACTTTTAACCATCTTAAGTACTATAAAACCTTAGGAGATAAAGTCTTAGATTCATTTCTAACCTTGAATTTGTGTATATTTCCTTTGAGGAATACCCATAGAAGGTTTCAAAAAGCAGAATGATGTTCATCTTAGCTTACACCAAAAATTTAGTGTCTGAAGTACATAAACCCCTTACTCTTCAACTCTTACATTTTGTGTAACATTTTTAAAAAAGTCATGACTAATCAGTCTTTTTCTTTAATAACTATGAGTTTTAAGCATTCTCAAACAAACAATATTAACTTTTTGGAACTCAAGTATAGAGCTAAAAGCTCCCTAAGTTCCTTTTCTCTCTTTTTTTTTTATATTATTTTTAAAGATTTTATTGAAAATAGATTCTTTAATCATACAATATGTGGTAGATGTTCTTGGTTACATCTGAAATGAATTCCAATTCAGAAATGAAGGGCACACCTATGAGAGATTTTCTACTTGGTGTGGGTAGGTGAATTTACTTCTAATCCAGACCTTTGAGATAGGAAGACATACACCTTTAATTCAGGCCTTGAGGCGGAAAGACACAGGCCTTTAATTCAGATCTAGATGCTGGAAGACACATATTTTTAATTCAAATCTTGTGGTGGGAAATTACACCTTTAATATGGGCTATAACATCTGTTGGAAGTCTATATTCAGAAATACAAGAAGGGAGTTTTTGCTCTTTGCTTGCTTATCCCTTGTGTTGCTAACAAACCCATTTTTTCACCAGCGTTGGAGCTCAATTCTTTAGAATTCCACTGTATACAGAAGACCAACTTAGACATCTAGCCTTGTAGGCCTGAACTACTGAATTCTTGGACTTTCAGTTCACAACTAGCCATTGTTTGATTAGGTAGACTGCAGCCTGTATGTCATTCCAATAAATCCTCTACACACACACACATACACACACACACAGAGAGAAAGAGAGAGAGAGAGAGAGAGAGAGAGAGAGAGAGAGAGAGACACCAAGACACAGAGATAGAGACAGATGGACAGAGAGAGAAAGAGAGAGAGAGAGATTCCATATTTTCTGTGACTCTAGAGTCCCCTGACCGATAGACAATATATCTGATTATCAATTCTCTTCCCTCTACTCTTCCCAGTTTCTGTCCAAATTCTCTCCTATCTGGACCTACTCCATTTGTGTCTCTCATAAGAATAGAACAGGACTCTGTGTGATAACAACAAATCTTTAAAAAAAATAAATATAGTAAGACAAAAGAAAAACAGAGATGGATGCTCTCAGCCAACCATTTGTCTGAGCATGGGGTCTCCAATATAGGAGCTAGAGAAAGGACCCAAGAAGGTGAAGGGGTTTGCATCTCCATAGGAGGAACAACAATTTGAACTAACCAGTACCCACAGAACTCCCTGGGGCTAAACCACCAACCAAAGAGTACACATGTTTGGACTCATGGCTCCAGCTGCATATGTAGCAGAAGATGGCCTAGTCTGTCATCAATGAGAGAAGAGGCTCTTGGTCCTGTGAAGGTTCTATGCCCCAGTATAAGGGAATGCCAGGGCCAGAAAGCATGTGTGGGTGGGTTGGTGAGTAGGAAGGGGCGGGGTGGGGGGATAAGAAGTTTTCGGAGGGAAAACCAGGAAAGTGAAATAACAATTGAAATGTAAATAAAGAAAATATCTAATAAAAATAAATACCAGAAGATAGAACAAAAACCCTCACATCAAAGATGGACAAAGCAAATCAACAGAAGGAAAATAACCACAAGAAATAGCATAAGATCCAAAGACACACTCATTCACTAAACTGGAAGCCATAATGTAAACAGAGGACCCTGTGCAGAGCTGTGCAGGCCCTGTGCTTGCTGCTTGGGTCTCTCAGTCTCTGTAAATGAATATGAACTTACTGAGTTTTCCTCTAGGGCCTCTTCTACTGGTGTCTCTTATCTACTCTAGCTCTTAAACTCTTTTGCCTCCTCTTCTGTGGGATCCCGAAATTCTCTCTCTCTCTCTTTCTCTCTCTCTCTCTCTCTCTCTCTCTCTCTCTCTCTCTCCCTCCCTCCCCCGTGGTGTGTGTGTGTGTGTGTGTGTGTGTGTGCGTGTGTATGTGTGTGTCTGCTGAATGCACATGTAGATATGGGCCTATATTTGTTCCCATCTTCTATAGGAGGAAGCTTCTCTCATGGTGACTGAGTAAAGCACTAATCTATGAGTATAACAAAATAACACAAGAGTTTTTCCTCACTAACTTTTAAAATTAACACTAATAGTATTTGCTTTTACCCCTATATCTCTGGGTTCTCTAGTCTCTCATCCTTGCTTATTCCCAAACTATATCATCTATAGATCCCATCTCATAGAATGGGCTTTAAGCCAAATCAGACATAGGTTGATTACTCCCACAAGGTTTGTCTTACCATTGCCCTGCATATTTTGCAGGCAGGATCAGACTGTAGATTAAAGATTTTGTTCCTGAGTTGGTATATACATTTCTCTTTTAGTAGCCTGTCTTTGGTACACTCCCATACCAAACACACTAGAAAACAAGAGTGAAGTTTCTATGTAGGCACCAGCTTAACCTCTCCAGATTCAATGACTTGTGTGAGTGTTATCTTCAAAAATGGGCCCTTGCTCTTAGTTTGTCTTTGCAACAACTAGGATTGTTTGGAGATTTCCATGGGACTACTTTGGCCAACAATGCAATTCTATGTTAAGTCTTTCGCAGTACTGGAAACTTTGTTTAGTGACAAGGGATGGCCATTTGGAACTCTGCATCCCCATTCTTGGGAGGCTTCATTAGGATTAACTTTATATATTAGGAAGTTTCCCCTGCACCAGTCTTCCTACCCCTCCTCAAATGCCCCTCAATTCTAGCTTTCTCTCTCTGAATTCCCTCTTCCTCCCACCTGATGCTCCTGTTCCATTCCATCCACACCAAATTCATGCATGAAATCCATTCTATTTACCCTACAAGTGAGATCCATGTGTGCACCTAGTACCTTCATCTACTCCTAACATCTTTGGGTCTGTGGACTGTAGTTTTGCTATCACTTATTTAATGGTTAACAAATGTTCCCCAAAACAAGGACACCGAAGTTTATATTAAAAAAAGAAAGAAAGAAAGAAAGAAAAGAAAAGAAAACAAACAAACAAACAAACAAACAAAAAATACACCACTACAGCTTAAATCACACATTGACCCTCACACGGTGACAGTGGGAGTCTTTAATACTCCATTATAACAAATCGAAAGGTCATACAGACAAACCTTAACAGAGAAAGGCTGGAGCTAACAAGTATAAATTAAATGAGCCTAACAATATTTATAGAGCATCTCACTCAAAAACAAAGAATATACCTTTTTCTCTAGAACACATAGCTTTCTCTAAAATTGACCACATAGTTTGACAAAAAGCAAGCCTCAACAAATACACTAAAATTGAAATAACTCCTGGCATCCTATCATACTACTGCGAAGAGCGGGCGTGGCTGCATGGGCCAAAGATGGCGCCCTGGCTCTGTGCTAAAGCCCCGTAACCTCTATTGTTTACCTCAGTCTCAATCATGCACATGTGTACCTCCTTTGAGAGGTTAGTGCAACATCTCTAGAGATCGTTCTATCAGCCAATCCTGCATGCTGCCTTGGATGTGTGCGGCTATGATTGGGTGTTGTGAGGTGACGTGAATGAATGGAAGAGATAAGTGTGAACAGTCCCAGAGTGAGAGAATGAGAGAGAGAGAGATATGATTTATTGATGCTGATGGAGAGACTGAAGACTGACTGAGAACTGACTGACTAAAGCTGGGGAAGCTGCAAGAAACCTCCTAATAAAGAGAAGCGGCTGCAGCTGCTCTGAACCTGCTTTTTGGAGTTAATGTCGTTTATTCCAATCTCTGCTGGTCAGAGATTGGGCTCCAACATACTACCTCAGAATATATCTATATATCACCTACAATAGAAAGCATGCAAACTTGTGGAAACTGAATAACTCTCTACTGAATGAAAAACAGGTCAAGAGAGAAATAACAAAATTAAAGACAGTCTCAAATTGAGTGAAAATGAATGCAAAACATACCCATACTTATGGGACACAGTGAGAGCAGTTCTAAGAGGCAAGTTCATATCCCTACATATTTCAATACATTGCTCTCATTATACTTCTAAGAAAATACACTCTCAAGTGTCATCATCCCTACAATAATGAAAATGAATGGTAGTTGAATCATGTCATTCTCAAAAGAATTTACTTTTTAAATATGGTATTTATTTGGCTAAAAAAGTATAATCATGGAAATTGAGTCAGGTTATCCTCACTAAAAATCTATTCTTAGAGTGTAGCAAAATTCTATTACACTTGTATCTGAAATTAGGTTTGTTCAGCTCATTACCCTTTTGACATGTTATGTATAACACCCATCAGGGTTGATATTGATACAATCTGATCTATACTGCAAGATTACTGCATGAAAAAAGTGTGAATGTGATGTCAACCATTATTTAAAATAACGACTACTTTCATGGAACAGAGGAGTCCCATGGTGAAATCTCACTACTACAAAATGGACCTTGACAGCATTGTGGAGAGTGTAGAAGGGAAAAAATAAGCTCAAGTTGTGATTTTCTACGTTTCCACATCTCATATTACTTACAGCTTCAGATTACATCCAAAATAAGAGATACTTCAGGAAAAAAAGACTTTGTATAGGTTAACAAATTCAATTCTGACCATTTATTTCCTTTTATATAATTTAAGGTAAGAGACAACCATGTTAAATTTGTTCCAAATAGTTTAGGTTTTGCTGTGGTTTCACATTCACACTCCCACCCCACTAGTAGATTAAAGAAACAAAACTTATTTCTAAGTATGCTGTTACCTAATGAGCATTGGCAAGCGCTCTGTTGCACAAAGTCATGCAGAGACACAAGCAAATGAAATAAAATATAGATCTTTAACTAAGAAGTAAGAGACGCCACCTGTGTTAATGGATTTCCTCCAAGAAATTAGTTATATGTACTAGCTAGCTAACTACTAGAGGGGTAAACAAGATAGTTTTCCAAGATACTTTCAAAGGAGATCTGAGGCAGGCATTAATGCTAATATCTACCACAGATATTATGTGGGGGTAGTAATCTCATTAAATGTCTACTGAAAGCTTCATATTGGCTCACGAGAACAACTAAGATGGTTATCTGCACACCTTTGTGCTAAAGTTTATTGTGTTAGTACATTCTTTTTTTACCTCAGCCAGGAGAAAACTACAGTAAGTAAACTTAGAGCCAAATTATACAAGAATCACTTACACAACTCTTCAGATTTTACCAAAGTCGTTGTTGTTATGGATTACCATGAAATAACGACAGTGGGCCTATGAACACCAAGGCAAATGCAAACCACCTACTTTCTGCTATCTTGCATCTCTGTTTAAGAGATTTATCGCCTCAATAGTCCCAAGGACACAAAAGTCTCTACATTTCTCCCTTCCCATCCATTTAAGAAACTCTTCTTCCATATCAATGACTTCAAGTATGCACCTCATATTGCTGTCCTGATTGGTTAATAAATAGTTAATTGGAACAGTGTTTGGAGAAGGAATGTGAGATATAGTAAATAGTATGAGATGTGGAAAAGTAGAAAGTTTCTGGGGGTTGAGAAGATGGTTTGTTGGGTAAAGGTGATCCTGTGCACGCCTGGAAATCTGAATTTAATTATGAAGGATGTGCAAAGATGGAAGAACAAAACAAATTTCAGAAAGGTGTCCTCTGATCACATGAGTGTATACACACACACACACACACACACACACACATTCACAATTAAAATATTAAATGACCAAAGGGGAAAATAGAAGTTTTCTGGCATTAGTGCTTGAAATTAAACGAAATGCCTTGCTTAATTTTGGTTAATGCTCACAAATAATCTGGAATCCTATACTATTCCTAGACACATCTCTGAATCAACACCAGAATAGCTAATATCTTCAGCAGCCTAACCTGGCCATAGCTCACTATGGAGATGGTCACTCAGGGTAGTCACAGCTACTCAGCTAATTTTATTGTCTTGGCCTTGGGATGCCCAGGCTTGTGCAGTAGGTATGATCTTCCTTTAACAGCACTAAGCTGAGAGGCTTTGATGCCAACCCCCACCTCCCAGGGAGATGAAATTCGGCTTCATATAACCCAGGGCAACTCAGATAAACATGCAAACTGAAGATTAGTATTGGAGATCAAAGGACGAAGGCAGACAATAGTTTAAATTAGTGAGCAGGTGTTGGTAGGGCAGCCCCTCAATGCTAGCCAACAAATTAGATGTTGCTCATTGTATCACTTGTAATAATTAAATCATCCTTGTTTGCCTTTTTGTTATGCATAATTTTAAATGCACAAAGATAAAGGCAAAGAAAGAAAACAGCTAGAGACCTAGTTATGGAAGTAGCCAGTAAATGGCTTGCTCCCACATGGACTTGAATGAAGCTAATAGCATTTTTCTACTAAAGGCCACTGTGATACTAAACCTAATGAACATACAATATGAGAGACTCCTTTACACGTGGGTGCACCTGTGCCAGCCATTCTAAGTCTCAACTGAAGGTAGACTAAATGAGGCTCCTCCCAACCAGGAGTACCTGCAATCCTCCTAATTGACCAGTAGTTACCAGAGCAGGGAAGAAAAAGCTTCATTGCCATGGTTAATGATTAGAATTAAAGAAAGGTTGCAACACAGAACTCAGTGTTCCTTCTTAGGAGCTGTAGATGATATGTCTTTTTCCACATGTAGAAGAAGTAAAATTGTGCTCCAATCTGATCCCCAGAATTATGTTCAGTTTCTCTGCAACCTGGGCCCCACAGTCTAGACTAAGAGGGTCTTATTGAAGTGCTTATCTTGCATTCTAGAAGCAGTAAGACCTTTACAGAATGGCAATGTAGTGTTTTCATCCTCTAGGAAAGTCAAATCAACAGAGATGAAGTAATAATCTATAAAGAGATGTGTAGTCAGTTTACTTTTATTTAAAAAAAAAAAAGTATAAAGCCCAGTCTCCTCAAATTCCAGTCCAGTGTGTGCCAATCAGCAGCATTCTTAATGACTTGAAATCATCTAAAATTTTATTGAAAAAAAATGACATGATTATGCCAAGCTTTACACTGCTCATTTACAATCATAGAATCACTTCATTTACAAGAAGCGTTTCTTTATTTCCTTCCTGATGATTTCCAGTTGTTTTTTGTTGATTTGACTGCTGTGGGTTCTGTTTGCAGTGTGGCTGTCATCTTGCTCAATATTCTGTCTCCTATTAGTCAGTACCATGGGAGAAATGAGGCCAGAGACTGAAAAAAATAATTAACAGAAAACACAAATGTATGCATAGGCTGACTTCATTTTTTTAATGCACTTCCCACGGCATTTTTCTCATGCATTCCAGTTCATTCTCAGCAGCTAACCAGGTTATCTAACTAGGCACAAGAAAGTTAATTGACAATCACAGCCTCACATAAACACTTAATAACCAAGTCAATAATAAGATCAGCTTGTATGACAATAGAGTTATAGAGCTAACAAGGGCTTAAGAAGTAAAGAGGTTTTGAAAGATAGAAAGCAAAATATTTTCCATATTTCCATGTTGTTCTTGGTATGGTAACAAGTATAATGTAATCATATCTATAAGTTGCCCCAAGAGGTTTAAGGTCAGGTTCCCAGAGATCATAAAAAAAATACTACAGTAATCATTGTCATTATTACCATGATCTAATAAACTTATTTAAACATATTTTCAACTTACCATACTGTTTACAGTGCACTCAAATTCCTGCCAAAATAAATACCATGGGGCCAGTGTTAGAAATTATATTTGCTTCGTAGGTATTTCAGTGAAGGCTTCACTTATAATAACAGTACCCCAATTTTGCACATAAATCCAACCAAAATTCAAACTTAAACATATTATAAGGGATTTGGTGTAAGATGGGAGTGGGAGGTTGGTAAGATATATAAATGATATCATCAGATAGTGTGATGATATGAACATAAAAAATAGATGGGAAGTGGGGGAAAGAATGAAAATCAGGCACTGTAAGAATCAAAACAGGGTGTTATTGTTTTTGGAACACCTGGTGGCCAAGGTCTACGGTGAACCTTGGTAGGATCCCAGCCCTTAAAGTCCTGATCCATTGAAAGTTATTTGTTTTAAGATTTAGAGACCAGAATAAATTGAACTGCCACTCCTCATAGACACATTTGAATTCAATACTGTTGAAACTACTTCAATACATACACAAGGGTTTAATAAATGCTCATGCATAGAGACACATGTTGGCTTTACAGGACATAAGAAGATAATAACTTGTTGTATGTTGTTATGGTTGCTATTTAATTAAAAAGTGAAAGGTTCAACTTCCACTACCTAGGAATGTCCCTACATGGAAAAAGTATTTTGCCTGATATATCTGACCAGACTGCTCTCAATCTCAACCCACGGTTACCTCTACCATCTGATTCTCACCTCTGCTCAAATATCATTTTGTCAGATAAAGGACTCTATTAATGTTTGTGTGGGCTAATTTTATACACTAACTTGGCTTTGCCAAGGGAGACCGATGCTGGTAAAGCATGCTCGAGGGCTGTTCCTATGAGGGTTTTTAACTTCATGTATTAATTATGTTGTATCAATATTAGGGCAAATCCTGGTCCACTGAAGCCCCAAAAGAACAGAAAAAGAAGGATGAGAATCTGTTATTTTAGTGGAAAAGTTTGTGTCTTCTCTGGAGTCTTCAGAGACGGTTCCTTGATTGTTAGGAGGTAGGATTTGATTCACAGCTTTCTGCCAGCTGAGATGTGAGTCCAATCATAATTGTTTACTTTCCATTAAGTCTAAATGGAAATGTAGTATAAATTATTAAAATTATTAAAATCCGGGTCCAGGGTTCCTTGCCCACCTTTGGCTGTTGAGTTCGTGGATGAAAGGCACACACAACCTTTATATGTTTAATATGCCTTATGCAGCACAATAGCTGGGCAGCTGTCTACCCTCCATGCTGTTAGAATCTACTTTCCTACCAATGAACCCGAATTATGACCCTACTAGGTTCCACCTGGGTTGCTCTTAACTCCAGTTGGGCAGCCTTCCAGGCCACATTTTTATGGCTCAGCGATCCCAGAGCAGCTTTTCCTTTCTCCTCTCCTTCATGGTCTTCTTTCTCTCTGAACTCAAGCCTGCTAAACGTAAACTCTGCCTATGTCTCTTCTACCCAGCTATTGGCACCTTTACAAATCACAATCACAGTTAACAGAGAGCATGGTCACTCAGCATCTTCCCTGAGGAGTCTCTGTATCTCTGGGCCCAGTCTTAGAGGCCCCAAATTAGCATTCGAATACAAGCACTATTAGGCCAACCCACTATCTGATATGGTAATTACCTCAAAGGTGAACTGATAAACAACAAACTGTAAATTTGATTCATAACACCCGTGGGCTGTTGAGACCTGGAGACTTTGTGATGGCTATTTTTGGTTGTCTATATCTGGAATGAACTACAATGCAGGAATGGAGGGCACAGATGTGAGAGAGATTCTGCTTATAATGGACTCTGAGATAGGGAGAGACACCTCTCATCTGCATTTTAAAGTGGGAAGACAGAGGTTTTTGATCCAAATCTTGAAGCAAGCAAACACACCTTAAATCTGGGCCTAACCCGTGGCTGGAAGTCTATATAAGGACCTGGAATAAGGAAAGTTTTGCTTTTTGCCTGCTTACCAGCACATCCATTCCTTCACTGGCATTGTAACCTACCTCTTTGAGATTCTGTTATGCACAGAATACCAGTTGAGACACTCAGCCTTGTGGGACTAAGTAACTACTATATTCTTAAATTTTCAGTGCATAGCTAGCCATTGTTGGGTTAGCTGGACCTGTAGCCTGTAAGGGATTTCAATAAATTTTCTTACATAATAAGATCAACACTTCAAACTCCTTTGGTATTTATCAGTTTGAGATATGCAGGTGGACTCTTCCACCTCTAATTTTTCCCCCAAATCCCTTCATCACATGAGCAGTCTCCACTCCCTCAGAGACACTATGGTTCTTCAATTGTCCTGATGAAAAACAATTCTGCTTCAACAAAGTTATCTCCTCTTTTTTTCACCTACCTTAATCAATCCTGTCCTAACATGGAGAGTTAGCTGTGGGGTTGTAGTTTTACTAGTTTCCAGATAAGAAAACTTCTTGTAGCCTCTAGAAACTTTGGTTATCTGGAAAAGGGAGACAAATAACAAAGTGAATCCTTCAAAGACCACCCCCCCACACCCACAAGGGGTGGTTCTGATATTTGATTGAGAATCTGCTTGTGAACACTAAAGGTCCTGTTCACCAATTGGTTCTTGATCAATCAATAAAGATGTTAGTGTTCAATGAGCTGGGCAGAATACGTGGGATTTCCAGTTTTCCCAAGTCAGGCTAGCAGACTAAGGTAGGAGAGAATGTTTCCACCATGCTTCAGAGGGTGGAGTCACCAGCCATGTGAGACCTAGGGTTGGTGGCCATTGGCTGGTTCCCAGACTGGGCCTAGGGTAGCAGGTGAGATGATAGAAACATAATTAAGCTGAGGGAAGATTTAGGATGTTAAGATAGGACTTAAGGTAATTGAGCAACTGAGCTGATGACAGAGTTAGAGGTGCTGAGCTGGGACTGAAGAGAAGGGCAAGTTAGCCCAGAGAGGCTTAGAAGAGCCTGGCCATTGAGCTAAAGCATATCAAAGATAAGCTAATGGTGTGTGTGTCTTTCATCCAAGGATAGGTAGGGCTGGTGGAATGGTCTGCCTGGAGCTTAAAGTATCTAGCAAAATCTTCATGTTACACACCACCTCTGTACTTGAGCTCTTTCTGCACCCTTTCTTCAGTGCGTTAATGCATTTCAATCAATTAGTACTTAGCTATGCTATTGCTTATCATCTGTATCATTAGTGTGATTAACCATGTCATGAAACCAATCTATACTTAACTGGGTGGTATTCTCCTCTAAATTCTTGTCTCAGCAGAAAATTTTAGAATAATTCCATAACATCCTCCTTCAGAACTAAGGTTATTGAGTGCTTCCATCCTCATAAAAAGTATTTGAAACTCAGTTGTTCTCTGTGGGTGGGTGATGACATTTTTTCCCCCCTAGAATATCAACTTTGGCTGTCCTTGCAAAAGTAATTGTTTGAAGTTGACATCTAGATTAATAGCATTTCACACCCTGGACCTTCTGGAACAATGGGCTTGTTGATTGACTCCCCTGGAGGAATTGGAAGAACCTGTATGCAGTGTACCAGCATTCTGGTCCCTGTGATGTTTTTCCTCCGAGATGGAAGTTTATCTTGTACTTACAAACTTGTCTCTCTGGCTCCATTGGATCTACTTCTATCCTGGCAGCTGTCACAGATAGTCTCTGCAAATGGAAGTGTGATGCTTACTATCTAAGACTATTCTCAGAGTATTTGTCATTGTTTCTACAGTGAGTCACTATACAGTCTATTTGGAGAAGAGAAGGAGGAATGGGCCCTGAGAGTACAATTGAAATAATTTAGTGGAGGTGGAAAAGAAAGCCTTTTGATTCTAGAAAATACTGTGCTACCTTATGTAGATTTAGTGATAGAAGACTGCTTTGTGTTTTCAGAGTCAAAATTGGAGTGGCATTGTAAGCTGTAATGAGCCTAAGGAATTACATCATACTGAAGCTCGGGACATTATGGGCTTGTATAGTATTGAATAGTCTACATATTTAATCAAATGCATCAAAGGTCCAGTAAAGAAAACACCTGAAAAATCACTGTTTCAAAAGTTTTGTGATGTCTGTGTTTCTATATGAGTGTACATATAGTTCATACATGTGCAGATGAATATGTGTACAGGTATGCACATGCATGTGTGTAGAATCCAGTGCTCAACCATTTATTATATGTTTAATTTTGGTCAATATTACATTTGTTGTACAAAGTGATAGACTTAGTTCATAACATATTTTTTAAAGTATAGCATTATCCTCATCTGCATCCTTGTAGTCTCCTTTATCAATTTTTTCCTCTTCCAAAATATTTACCTTCTATTGTCACATAATGTTTTTGTACATAGAGATAGATAGATGATAAAGATAGGTAGGTATTTAGTCAGACAGATAGATGATAGACATGCTAACTACTTCAAAGTAAAACATTTCTATGTTGGAAGGATGTTTAGAATTTTAATTTTGCCTAGAAACAAGCACAGCTCCATCCAAGTTATAAATACCATCATAGGAGTTGTGGTATCACCAAAACAAATGGTGGAACTAAGAATGGAGACAGGTGGTAGGAAGGTAAACACTGCCACTCTAAGGCCAGGTGAATTGAGCTTCATTTACATTTCTGGAAAAATCAAGGCCAGTTGCTTAATTATTTTCTTAAGGGGGTTTAAATACATTTGTTCGGGTGCAAATTAGATGATTTTCTTGAATCCTGGGAAATCAAATATTTCCCCTCAAAATTACCACTTTAAAAGAGAAGCAACTGTTTAATTATACAACCAACTAGTTAGATCATTTTTTAAAAACATGAACAATACATTTCTTGTGCACTAATAGAAGTTTTCTTTTTTGTATTAAAATGCTATATTTTAAATATATATGTACAGATGTATATCAGTGATACAGTCCAACAGAAAGTTCAAGAATTTTTCAAATAAATGCTTTATCCTAAATTACTTGTGTGCCTGCAATGTGCAAGGTCAGCATATATCTGGTATTGTCTCATGCTGTGTAACCATGTTCTATGAATTACAGCATTCATTCCTAAAGGAAGACATAGAAGCTCATAAGAACCTGGAAGCTAATGTCACATACAATGCTGGAGAAGCTCAGAAAGTTACAAGATCTACAAGGATCCTTTTCAAAGTTACTAAAACAGGGAAAAGTCTTGGGTAGAGGAGATTCTTTTCTACAGAGTTGACTGAGAATTTTTCATGGAGTTCCAAAGATACAACTTTTGAAAGTTATCAGCCATGCTTGGATAAATGTTTTAGTTACCTCCCAACTTCCCATGCTTGTATAAGTAACTCCAACAAACTCATTGGTTCACCAAGCTGGGTTTGAATGAAATTGCTGTCTTATTATACTGCCCTCAGTGCTGTATCCAAAGTGAAAAGAGTTTCTTATCATCCCAGGAAAAATTACACAGCATATCCAGTGGAGAGTTTATGAGGAATGAAGTGATGGTAGATGCAGTAGTTAAGTAGAAAAATTAGTTTGAACAGATACCTCCAATAAGAAACCAGAGACACAAACATTGTGCCTATAGCCTCAGTAGCTTTATAGTATAGTCTTATGTTTGCTGTCTGTATTTCAAGTTCATAAAGATCAAGTGAGTAAGGATCAAGTTACTGTGGATCGCAAGCCAACCGGCATCTTTTGATGCATTAGACAAGATTCTGTTATCTTTTCTGAATGGATACAAAAGTGTGAGCATCCTTCAAAAGAAAAAGGCAGATAGCAGCATGGTCGCCGATGGGGATACTGAAGAACTATAAAGCACACAGGATTAGATAGGTGCCTACAACGACTTGGTTCTCTTGCAAGTACTTCATCTAGATACTATAGAAGCTTAAAGATCATGCTTCTCACAGATTAGGATAACGTACTGATAAATTATTCTACTGGTTTTAGGATTGATCTACCCAGATTTTAATTACTTGAAGATAAAGGCTGAATCAAGACTTTGGGAACTTGGAGAAAGGCATAACATCTGCCATGAAGGAGTTTATACATGAATATAATTAATAATTCATTTTGTAAACAATTTCCCTATTATGTAGACCAGACCAAAAAATTTTAGGGAAAGTGTTGGAGATAACACCACTCAAAACTAGAGAAACGGTGTGAGAAATAAGGTTCCAGGATGAAAATGACATCATGGCTACAAGAGTTAGAGAAATCAAAGGCCCTTTCAGAGCTAGAATGAGGCTTATAGGGTTGAGCATCCAAATTGACACAGGACTGGGTAACACCACCTTACTCAGAACTGACTCTTCTCTGGTCCTAAAATGCCCCTTAGTCTTTAATAAAGAAAATGACAATGTAGAATGCTCATCAAACCTACTCATGTTGACTGAGTACAATCAAGGTAGGTGAGGACTATAAGAACATAATAATACATGGATGGAATGGGTTTTTGTAGGTGGTAAGAGAAAAAGGCTCATGGGGAAAACGAGATGTTGTTCAAATATATTGCAATGAGAAAAGAAGCTTTGATTTAAAGGAAGGTTAAGGATCAGATTAAGAGTCTGTAACAGTGAAGAAGATGAATAAGAGGTCTGTTTCTGGGGTGAAGATAAGATAACCAAGTAGACAGATAAGAGGAAGGACAGAGCTCTGGATCAGTGATATCGGAGAAGCAAGTTGTTCACCTTCTTCTACCATCACTCATACTACAGCCCTTGAGGAACATATATGCATGTACTATTGTCTGACTATATATTCTTATTTCTAATGAGTCTAATTTTAACAAATTTTATTATAAGTAAAGGTGGATGTTAATAAGATGATTCTGGCTAAGAGATTACCCCAGATCCCATAGACAAGTAAGTGGTGCACAGCTATTTCTTGGTAGGCATAATAATATTAAGTCTCTGCAGTGGTAAAAATCTACTTTGATTGTCTAAATGTGGGAACAAGGAGAGCTTAATATAATTGATAGTCAATTAGTATTTCAATTGGTATATTGAAATACCTGTGGTCTCTGAGAGTCATAGAGCCAAGGAACCAACAGCTTAAAGACACTCAGGTCAAAAGCTAGCAAAGCTGGAGTTAGAGAAAGAAAAGATGGGTTTCAAACACTTCTAAGTCAGTGAGTAACACACATACAGCCCCTGATCACCTCTTAGTTGAATAGAAGGATGAACATAGAGCATGCCAATCCATCATTTGTTTGACCCATGACAACTAAAAGAACTAACCAATGTCAATAGAGGTTACATCAGATTTTTGTCCATTTTTTGCTGTTGACACCTATAAAACCCCAGACAAGAAAAAAAAAATGACAGCTTCTGTCCCTCTATTGGAAGCTTCTTGAGGTTTATATCATTTCTTGTAAATTTATCACTTTTCTCTTATAGTGATTCATAAAGCATGATTCTACTCTGTGTGCACCAATGAGAATCAGCATCATCAATCTTTGCTGTGAGAGAATTAAAGCCTGTTGCTGCAGGTTAATCTTTGGTGATAGCTAGTGTCAAGTACCTTAGGCCCTTGGGTGACACATACCTGGGTCATGAAAGAACCAATCACATCCCCAAACCTTGAATCAATAGCATCTTCAAAATTATTAGTGGTCTGAGAAAAGGCATTTTCTTTTTTGGATGATGGTGTCCTTTAGGGCTCTAGACACAGACACAAGTCAATTTTACTGTATTAGAGTGAATAAACAAGTGAGTACTTATTCTTCTAAATCTCATTAAGCACATCATTATTGTTTTTTTTTTTTAATATAGCCCATCATCCTTTCCCAGAATTACTTACAATTGTCCAGAGAGATGAGACGTTATATATGATTGGCATGACTGGGAAAAGTATCTGTGATACTCAATATTGAAAAATAGTTTTGTCAAATAATTTAGTAAACTTGCCACACTTTTCAAAAAATTTTTCATTTTTTTGAAAATTTCATACCTGTAGCCAATGTATCCAATTTGAGCATCCCTCATTTATTAATTGTAACTTCTTCCAGGAGCCCCCAGCACCAATTTCTTCTAACTTCACACCCTTCTTTCAATTGTTTATATATCTATTCATTCATTTATTACCTTTTAAATATATATCTTTTGTTTTAGTAATTATAGTTATGTCATACTCCTCCCTTTTTTATCCCCCTCTCCACACACACAAACACACACACACACACACACACACACACACACACCATTTCATGCATTCTTCCTGCTTTCTCAAATTTACGGGCTTGTTTTTCATTCATTGTTATATACATAACATGTTATATGTATACAAATAATAATATTATTATGTACCCATAATGACACCTGTTTGGTCTGTATAATGTTACTATCCACTGAGACAAATTGGTGTTGCCTATGTGTTCATGGACATTGGATCCTCCACTACTGGGGGTGGGGGCATGGTGAATCTACCAGTGGCCACACTCCAAAAGAAAAGTGACTCTTTCTTCCCTAGTAACCCTCAACTACAAATAACCCATCGCCGCTGTAGTACAATCTCAGAGTCCACAAACCTTCCATGCTGGAATTTTTAATTGGTTTGTTCTTATCCTGAAAATAGTCATGCTTCTTACATTGCCATATCTGGTTTCCAATTAAAACTGAGATAGGAAAATAGTATTTCAATTGGAGGCTTTTGCTTAAAACACGTAAAGGCAGAAATCTCATTCACTAAAACCATAACTATAATATGATCTTTATGTCTTTATGGAGAAAAACTAGCCAGGGAAAGAAAAGAAGCTAGTTGTAGCCAAGAAGAAAGAGTTTTATGGTTGTTTAAGACATTGAGTTGAAGAGAGGAAACATGGGAATCTAAAGTCAGCTTTCCAAATTGTTGGGTTTGCATCATAAATCGTGAGGTCCATTTTAATTCATGGCATTATGGCACTCAGTGCAGGTGGACAATTTTTTGAAGCCTATGCATTGCAATAGCTTGATACTGGTAATAAAGGTGATCATTTACAAGAGACTTGTTGTGTAGTTAAAAGGTAGAAGAGTGAAAAAAATTTTTTTTCAAGACAGGGTTTCTCTGTGTAGCCCTTGCTGTCCTGAAACTCACTTTGTAGAGCAGGCTGGTCTTGAACTCAGAAACCACCTGCCTCTGCCTCCCAAGTGCTGGGATTAAAGGTGTGAGCCACCACTGCCTTGTGAAATTTTTGATGCTTTGCTATAGAACTTGAATAAGAGTGCCCTTTGCTAAGATTAGTGCTTCAATTAACTGACGTTAATGCTGAGTAGGAGAAATTCTTATAAATGCCATGGGTGAGGTAATATTCAATTGAGCCTGCTTTAAAATATATGAACAACCAGTTCCTAAACATGAGCATCTGGCCAGGGCAGGGTGGTGGCTGTAGTTGGGAGCTCTGCCATGTAGACCTTGGGAATCATATGAATATAGAACTATAGTCCATAGAAAATATTAATAGCTTATATCTCATGATAAATGCATATTTGAAAATACCCTGGCCTCGTGGAGAATAATTTGCAGTCCATGTGGCATTCTTATCAGGAATCAGGAAATATTTACAGCAAGTTTGCTGCTAATCAGAGTATTTATTATGTAGCGAAGGTTTGTCCTTTTCATGATACAAATGTTCATTGCAGAGCATGAAATTAGATGCAAAGCATCCTCATTAACACAGCCAATCTGGTAAATAATGTCTTGTAGGGAAATTGCCTTATTAATTAATAATTAGGTCTTTTGCTCAACAGAATGTTAAGACTCTTAGTCTTAGAAATGAGACATTTTTCCATCATCTATTATTTTCTCTTTTTTTCCATTATTTCTTCCATTTGGCTGTGTACTTATGAAATCAGTAGCATGATATAAAATATAATACATTTTTTAGATGAGTCAGACTCCGCTCAGTTTTAAGTTTTGTTCTAGCGGCATGTCCTAAGTTTGAATTCCTCTTTGCTTCAAGGCAGAACAAAACCACAGATTTTCATGTTCTTTACTTGCACTAGAGATGTCGGGAGCCTTCCAGATAAGAAAGAATATAGACATGGTTAATTCAGACTTTGCATTATGGCGATGGTGGGTATCTCAAACTCATAGCAATACAACATCAAATGTTGCATTCTCCTCTCCCTCATGATGCCTGTCTGTTCTCTATTATAGTATAGGGAACAGGTTTCTATTATCTCTCAGTTCCCATTGGAATTCATTCTTCATCATTTGGAAGGATTTTACCATAGGCTTAGAAGGATAACACTTCATATTTATGGACAGTTGGACAAATGACCCATGAATTCTATGTCCAGCCAATTATGGGTATAAGTGTAAACCAAAATTATATTCAGGATGTACAATTATAAAGAACATAGTCTTGTCTTCAAAGAATAAGTTAGCTTAAATTTGTTAAGAAAAGTCTATGAACATATTTTTCCTGTGTTTATAACTATTAGTGTTTATAGTACAGTGGGTCCATGTTACTTATATTTCAGAGAGATCTTCCTAGTAATTAACTAAAATATATAAAGCTCCCAAAGTGTTTTCTGCACATATTTGCTTATAAGTTTATATAGTTTTTAATTCATTAAAAGAAATAAGTATGACAAAATTTGTGTTTACTTAAATCCCCATTTGCCTTGAAGTTTCTTATCACCATATAATTCTAGTTAAATAAGTAACTATTGTTTAGGATTATTATGCTATAAGGAATACATTTCATATATGACTAAAACATATAAATATGTAAAGTATGGAATTATCAGAAAGCATATTGCCTGCCCAAGCTTTATCTAGATGCTGCACAAGAGTTAGAAATAAAATCCACTACTTCTTTTTTCAAACTGGTGAAGCTGATGTTTTTATGTGTTAAACAACCAAAATGTAGAGACTAGAATGAAGAAGAATAAGAGGTCTAAGAGACAGTTGACATTTGGAATCATGTCCTCTGAAGTTATCAAAACCTGAAGATCACAGAATTCTATTTTAAAAAATCCAACAACTTCAGTAAGTCACCTGATCTCAGTATGAATACCTCAGAGCCTGGGCCGTAACTAATGGACATTCTGCCAAAAGTAATGAAAGGGAGAAATAAATTTTTTTTTGTTTTTTTTTGTTGTTTGTTTTTAAATAAATATTTTTAGTGTGTCTAATAGAAGCCCCTGGGTCTGTAAGACTGTCTTGTTGTTAAAGGATGCAAAACTGGTGGACGTGAAAGCTAATGGAGCCAGCAAGTTCACCATACAGTGTTTGGAGTATCCTCTAAAGAAACTCAACTGACCCTAACAATAAAAAACAAACAAACAAACAAACAAAAAATGAAATGAAACAAGAAACACTTTCAAGTATCCACTGGGTAAGTACAACTAAAACTGGAGAAACTGATATCACAATGTAAGAGTTAGATATAAAGAGAGATCCTTAACACCATGCTAGCTAATACAGGATCTATTCTAAAATAACAGAAAAGGATATATTGTTCAGTAAAAAATACTGACAAATTCTTATATTCACCAAGTTTATCCACAAGTCTGAAAGCCTAGATTGTCAATCCCATGAGTTTCTCCAAAAATGACCTTTATCTTTTTCCACTGCATCACCATTTTCTACTTCTTCTGATTTCAGATATGGGCTGTTCACATGCATGACAGATGCGCCAGACCTCTAAAACTTTCCTTCTTCATTCAACATTCTTTTTCTAATTTAAGTGCTTTCTTTATATTCATTTGGGAAATTTGTAGACAGAGTTCAGTTCAAGTAAGGAACTAGGCATCATTTAAAACGGAAAAGTTAAAAAAGGCTTAAAACTCTAAATTATATAATTCTTTTACAATTTTATAAAAGCAAAAGTAAACAATCTGAGATTGCTCATTTTCAGATATTTATGTTATTGTACCAAACCCTAAGTTGCAGGGATAAATGCCTATTTTCGCCTGTGCAACAAAAGAATAACTTAGAATATTTATTCAAACTACAAGAAAATCAACTAGACAGTTTAAATTTTATGTCAAAAATATGAAAAGAACTCAGAAATAGACCAACTTTTGGCACTACTGTGGATAATTGAGGCATTAAAAGTTAGAATCAATTGGAATCTAAGAGAACAGATCTTTACTTCCCATGTTAAAATAATCACTTAGGGCATTGCATAAAAACATACGTGCATGTATGCATACATACATACATACACACATGCATAAAATTTAAAAAATAAAGGGCCCTTATCTCTAGTAGCTTCTCCTAAGTACTAAAGCCCCCTAGTTTTCCAGTTCAGGCTGCCTCCAACAACTCATATATTCATCAAGGAAGTTTAGACATACTTACGGTATCAAAGTAAAAGTACTAAGTTTTGTTAATAGTTGCTCTATGCTCAGTTGTAGTCTCTTAATCTGGTAACTCCTTTAAATCACACATGATCACAATGATAAACAAAAAGTCATTTCAAGGATTCATAAATCTTGACACCCAGGAAGAGATGTTCCCATCAATTAAAAAAAAAAAAGATGTTTAGAAGAGGAAAATTCTACCAGCCACTTCAGGGGATTTTCACCATGCCTTGATCAGTTGGGAAACTTGGACCATGTAAGATCCTTTAAAGTCAGTCATTTGGCTTAACCAGCTTCTGCCCATTTTAAAATGAAATTCTCAGATGTTATCACTTACTCAAACAACTGTCACAATTCCCAGTGGTTAATAACTAAGTAAAATTCTCTAGGATAAAATCCTATAATACATATAGTGCATCAAAACTGTATTTATCAGCATAGACAATAAACAGCTTACAATTAATCTTTAAATGGGCCATAGGGTCCCAACTCAGACATGAAGCTCTACTGGGAGTCAATGGATGCTGAGAGAGAGAAGCATGTTCTTCCAAGGAAGAGCCTTTACATGGGTCATACAATCCCAAGTGGTCATCCCTGAACACATGTACATACAAGCAATGTTAAATGAAATCAGTAATGTGTATATATAAATATATATATATATATATATATATATATATATATATATATATATATGTGTGTGTGTGTGTGTGTGTGTGTGTGTGTGTGTGTGCATGTGTGTGCATGTACACACGTGTGCACACATGTACTTGTAATGAATAAATATGGATTGTTATTTCTATCAGCACATATACTGCCCACATTTGGATCTATGGAAAGCAATGGAAAGTATCCCATAGTTAACTACATAGTTGAATCAATAACAATATGCTGCAGTTAGCTATAGATTCCTCTCTCGACTCAAAATGCAAAATCTGACTTTCATATATAAATGTTTATTTTTCTCACACAGAGAAGACACTGTCATGCTTTTATCCCAATCCCCAAAAGGAAGAATGCCACATGCACTATACCGTGTTAACACAGTGGGCCCAGACCTGCTCCTTTGTTAGGACCAGGGTAATGACCCTATTCTTGCACTTGGCCATTGCATGAGTGGTTCATTTGTACCCACCTACTTTCACTGTCCATCCTACCGTCTCTAGGAAAGCATGTTATATCCCTCTATCAAAAGTGTTCCATTCACAGTATCTTTTATTTAGTTCAATATACTACTTGTTTCATTATGGAGTTTACTAAAATTGAGCATTCATTGTTTGTCTTTGATTCTCTTTTCAACCACAGAGTAATGTCAGTAAGATGAGCTGATGGTCCCCAGCTTTCTAAGCTGACTTCTTTGCCAGAAATAGCTGATTGAGTACAAAGGGGAATGAGGATATATTAATAAGAATTTATGAGTTTTGTAAACAGGCAGACTTTAATTAAAATTCTAGCATGTTCTCTGATATATTTTTTTTGTTCGTTTAGGCAATGTGTGAAAACCCATTGATCCTTAGATTTCTGCTCTTAAAGAAAGCATCATTTGGAGATTAAGCATATGCAAAGACTACTACGTTACAGAACTAGGTAACTACTATTTCTCCCTGATTACCCCTTTTTTTCTCTCTCTCCTGCACATTGGACCTGTTCTTTCAAAACTCTCAGTGTTTGCAGACATGAACTTTAATGCCTCTATAGTTTGGGAGCATTAGTCCAGAACTGTCTTTCATTTTTATTTTGAAACAGCAACATGTCCACATGCTTTCTTTATTTTGCTTGGGTTGAGTGTACACTGGTTGAATAACTTATCTACTTTCTCCCTGCAGAGCCAATCACCTGTATAATCTTATCTGTTTTCTACATGTTGCTTTTATTTACTGAGTGTGTGCTTCTTCTATTTGTACTCACCCACTTTCCATGTTGATCTTACATTAAGGCCAAAGAAAGGATGGGATCTAGAAATTACAACGTCTTGAGTCGATTTCCCTTCGCTAGGTTCTAAGAATCAAGGATTGTTCGTTGATTTTTAAGGTTAATTTTTTTTTAAAGAATTCGACAGGTGAGTGGGGCATTTATTTTGTTTCTGGATTACTCTCAATGGAGGCAATTACATGATTGCGGGTGAATCATAGAAATGGAAGGTGACTGTGAAGTTCACATTCAGCCATGGTTCTTATGGAACCCTTAGTAGATTTCTTAATGGCCACTCAGCAATTAGGATTTTTCTGCCCCAATCAACTCCCCAAATATATAGTTCTTAAATTTGAAAAGTCTATTTGCAAACATTGTGTCCCTATGAAAGCACCACACTATATACAATCAATACTGTGCAAGTCCAATATTTTCTCTAATACATAATTATTCTGGAAAAGCTACAATAGCTAAACTATGCAAGTTACCATAAGTTAATCTATACTGCCAAAAATGCCATTTACAAATGGATACTATATGTCAGATTTAATATCTAATATAATCATGCTGAACTTGAACTTAATGGTGGGATATATCCTAAGGAATACAACCTCGGACCACTTATCATTAAGTGAACTTCATTCTCTGTAGTTACATAAACCTATAAGGCCAAATTTGAACAGTTGACATGACCAGTAGATGAGATCAAGATAGATGATAAACAAAAGCTTTCTTATATAGTTCCTGGTGTGGCTTGGAAGAGTGTTTAAAGTAAGCATGTTTGTAGATGTACATAATTGTGTGCACTATACCCTTTATTACTGGAAGAAAGTTAGTTTTCTTTACACTAGCATGATCATTACAGCAGTATGTGTAATAGATGTTTCTGACATTAATGGGTAATACAAATTTTTAGCTTCATTATAATATTTCAACATGCCCCCCCACAAACTTTAATGAATGAAGTGTAGTTAAAATGTTGTTATGAGGTATATGGCAATCTTTTTGTATCTATTCACTTCATTTCATGAAGCATTCTAAATGAGTTTACTATTCACAGTGTAAAAATGCTGGGTGCAACACAAAGAAATGCATTGACTAAGTGAAAACTACATGTAAATGTCCAAGCTCAAAGTTCCTGCTTCCAAAGTTCCATTCACTGTACATTTTCTATGTGGTGTCTGAGTCACTAACGCTCAACCATTCCTGGTAAAGGGAAATTTAACTCCTTGAAAGAAAACATAAACAAATAAATAGAGATGTTATTGAGCAACCATGAGCACAACAAAAGGCACCACAACACACTAAAATCTTAGAAGAGACAAGCTGGAAACTGAAAAGACAGGTAATGCAAGTCCTCATACACAATTATTTCCTCCATGATAAAGTTTTTCTCTATAACTTCTCTGAAGCTGATGTAGCAGCATACTCTAAAAAGGGAGTTTCGTGGACATGAAAAGGAATAATATTTCCTCTTCTGAGCATAGTGGCTGAAACAGAATTGCTAAGATACAAAGAGATAGGCAAGCCTCGCCTGGTGATATTTTTGAGATTTCACTTTCATCATAGAACACCAGAGAATAGCATTATCTTCCGCAGTCATTTGTGTCTCAATGAAACTTCAAGGACAGATTGGAACTAAAGGCCAATCCTCAGGTAATAATGCCAACTTTGTACAGGTAGGGTTTTTCTTAATTCTTATTTTATATAAAATAATTTGGAAATATATTTTGGGAAAAATTAAAATAATTATTTTAATTTTTTATGTAGCAGAGCATTCAAACTTGAAGAATAGATAAATACTAGGAATGTGAGATGAGTTTCAGATTGAATTTTAAAGTATAGATCTCTTCACTCTCAAATCAGTATTAATCCCACAGATCACATGAATTGTCCTTTCTTAGTTTGTTTTAGTATGCAGATTTTGCATTACACTACTGAAATTGGGTCTCTACAGCATCACCAATGAATGATATTTCATAACATATTGGCTAATCAAAGATATTATCTTAGATAAATTTGAATTGACTTTTTGACCTTTGATCACATTTAATTGGTGTCCTTCCTGATGAAGGGTGATTTACTCCATCTTATCTCTCATTTCATCATATATATGTCATTGAGATAGAGTCTCATTCTGGCTAAGCTATTCCCAAATCAGCTTTGTTGCCAAGGCCAAGCCTGGTCTCGAACACCTGATCTGATGCACATACCTCAATCCCCCAAGTGCTGGGATTAATTATAGGTGCAGAACCATTTGGTATAGTGTATGCTTCTCTGATTTATGCTATTCCAAACACAGGTGTTGACTGATGATGCCATTACCAGCTATGATTTGTTGCTCTGGGACATTATACAAACAAAAACAAACAAACAAACTCCCTGTATGATCCAATTTTGATCATAAAATGTTGACCACATAAAATTACCACCGTCAATGCATTAAGCTGTTTCCATTTACGTATATAATATAAAACTGTGAAAGTTCCCAGAGTTAAGTGAGTGGCTTCAAGAATGTTTACATGCAGTGTAATCATCCAGCTCCAGTTCAGATGAAATGTCAGAAGGGATACTGAGCTGCTCAGCAGTCAATGAGAGACTTCTGCTGAGTGATAACCAATGGTTAGATTACTTTCTGTTCTGATTTGTGTCTTCATGATTTGAAATATTACATGTATGGAATGGCATTTGTGTCTTTTCCCATCCCTGGTTGTTTCTGTGATTCATTCTTATGATTGCATGTATCACAAGTTTCTTTCTTCATTTGATGAATTAGTAAGATTCCACTGCATGATTAAAACGCAATTTATCTTCTCATATTCCTGTTGATGGGCATTTTTTTTCAATTTGGGATAATGAACATTCTTCAGCATGTCTTCCATGAAGCATCCATACGTACAGGGATAAATTTAATGAGGGATGGGTAAAAAATTTTTCTTTATTTTATTAGATACTTTTAGCTTTCCTTATGTATTAACAACATACATTGCATGAAATTTTAGTTGCTCTGTATCTCTGTCAATGTGTGTTGTGATTGTCATTGTATATTTAATGTTTATTTCCTGAAGAATCACTACTTTGCTCTCATTTGCTTATTTACAATATCGATGTCAATATTTTGGTAATTGCCTGATATTTTGTCTGGTTTTGGTTAGATGATTTCTCTTTTTATTTTGATTTGCAGGGTTTTTTTTTAATCTACTATTTCTCAAGACTATTATAGCATATAGACACTAAAATACATCCTCTCAGGTTATGGCTTGCATTACCACTTTCTTAATGATGCACTTTGAAAATTAGAAGCTCTAAATAGGTTTTTCAATGAAGATAATCAATTATTTAAGGTTAATGCTTCTTCTGTTATGTTTAATAATTCTCTAACCAATATACAATAAGTGCCTCCTATGAAATCTTTAATGTATAGTTCTATAATTTATGCTGATGAGTTGGTTTCTTGATTTCCATATGGATGTATATACTGTAAATTATTTAATGAAAAGAGGTTCTTTTGTTGTTTGTTTGAATGTGTACTACTTGCTGGTTGTGAAGCTCATGACTCGATATGGATGAGTTTGTTTCTGTCTTCTTTGCTTCTTTTAGTAATGTATCACTGTTAATAATTGTAACATCTCAGTGAAATTTGATAGGATAAGGAAGCCTTAAATTACCTTAAGAATTTTTTGTTTATTCTTGGTTGTTCAGTTTTCTGAATCCTTTTCTAAACGACCATTTGAACTGCACAAAACCACATATTGTAAAATGTTGATAGAAATAAATTATACACATTTGTTTTAGAAAAAAAATCTTAACAATTCTAAGGCTTCTAGTCCACAAGTGTTACATATTTCTTACTCTCATTTTACTTCAAAATTTAACTGGGCCATATCCTGTTGTATTTACTACTAGAAGTTTAAATTTTGATATTATTGGAAATGGTGTTAAAATATTTCTGGTAATTTTTCTGTCAAGGCACAGAAAGGCAGTTTATCTCTGCCTTTAATATTCCACAGTATGATAATAAATGTACCTTATCATGATATTTTTAATATTCTGCTTTGTGTTTGTTCATCTTTTTGAGTATGTATGTTTATAAATTTCCTAATTTTAAAAATCACAGGTAATATTCTCTTTGAATCGTAACTAGGCTCTTCCTTCCTTCTGAGTCTTTGCAATATGCATCGGCAACCCTCTCAGTGTACCTCATATGCTTCTAGTATTGTGTTCTAGAATGTTTTATTTTAAAATTATTTTCTATTATACCATTGTATTTATTTGTAGTGGAAAGATGACTGTATCATCCACCTGTCTTTAATTACCTCCAACCCCTTCCATACCCTACCACAACTCCCTCTCAGACATGTGGCCGCTATTTTTTTTAAATTGTTCATATTAATCTAGAATTACAATCTCTGGTCTATTGAATGTTGTGTGGCTGTATATAATTACAGGACTGAATACTTGGTTTTGGATAGCCAATTATGGAGCTCACTCCTGGAGATGACAAATTGCCCCACCCTCAGCAGATTTTAATTGCCTACAGTTTTGTCTAGGAATGCTATCAGGTATGGTCCTCTCCCACCCCCACCCCCACCCCCATCTAAACATCCACTCCACCCCCACACCTTCCATGACAACATGTCTATTGGTGTTATCACTTTTTCTGGTAATGTTTAGATAGCTATGTTATTGAATTATCATGGGTGTAGCTTCCCTGTCATTTCTAGAAACACAGCCTCACAGAAAAATCCCTGGTTCTCTGACTCTTGCCACATTTCTGCTGCCTCTTTCTTTAAGTTCTCCAAGTCTTGGGGTGACAGCAGTGTTGTAGATATGATCCACTGAGGCTACTGGCTTTCCTTCAGGCCTAGTGAAATTGTCCTATAAACATATCAGATGTAGAGTACTGTTGGTGATGGAGGGCTACCATGGCCCCAATAACTGTTCCTTCCTACATCTTTACTCTTGTCCTTTTCTGTCTATACAACACAGTCTATTTCCTGTTTGCTCCATCCGAGCAATCATGTGAATCACTTGGGATAATCAAAGGTCATAGAAGAATCTATTCTAGTCCTGAACCTAGGTCTCTTAAAGACTTGAATACCTGCACTCTTTCCTGAAACTTTGCCATGTCTTGGGGCAGAGGAGTCTGACACAGAGACTCAGAATGAGGCAGCTTACTTACATAATTATAAGGGAAATAATAAATTCTTTTGAAATATCTAGTTTTAATCGTGGTTCTCTATACAATAACAGGTAACTGGTAAATCATCCAACAGATTCATAATTTAAAATATTATGATTTTGCTTCATAATGTATACTCAATCTTTTCATGAAGTTATGACTATTGGTAGTCTCCATTTCTACCCATTTCATTGATCATTCCTTAACTTTCTGGAACATTTTATTTATTTTTAATCCTTATCTGCTTATTCAACTACCTGTACACCTGTATTTTCTAAATTATTATTATTATTTTTCCTAATTTTTAATTAGGTATTTTCTTCATTTATATTTCAAATGCTATTTTGAAAGTCCCTCATACTGCCCCCCCTTCCCTACCCACAAATTCCCACGTCTTGGCCCTGTTGTTTCCCTATACTGGGACATATAATGTTTGTAAGGCATAGGGATCGCTTTTCCCAATGATGGCTAATTAGCCCATCTTTTGCTACATATGCTGCTAGAGACACGAGCTCTGGGAGTACTGGTTAGATCATATTGTTGCTTCACCTATAGGGTTGCAGACCCCTTTAGCTCCTTGGGTAAACTGTCTAGCGCCTCCATTGGGGGCCCTGTGTCCCATCCAATAGCTGACTCTGAGCATCCACTTCTGTGTTTGCCATGCACTGGCAAACACACAAGAGACAGCTATATCAGGGCTCTTTCAGCAAAATCTTGCTGGCATATGCAATAGTGTCTGCGTTTGGTGCTTGATTATGAGAAAGATCTGTGGGTGCAGCAGTCTCTGGATGGTCCATCCTTTCATCTGAGCTCCAAGCTTTGTCTCTGTAACTCCTTCCATGGGTGTTTTGTTCCCAATTCTAAGAAGGGGTGAAATGTCCACATTTTGGTCTTAGTTCTTGAGTTTCATGTGTTTTGCAAATTGTATCTTGGGTATTCTAAGTTTCTGGGCTAATATCTACTTATCAGTGAGTATATATCATGTGAGTTCTTTTGTGATTGGGTTACCTCACTCAGGATGATACACTCCAGATCCACCCATTTGCCTAGGAATTTCATAAGACAAAAAGGCTACCAACAGATTGGGAAAGGATCTTTACCAATCCTAAATCATATAGGGGACTAATATCCAATATATATAAAGAACTCAAGAAGGTGGACTCCAGAAAGTTAAATAATCCCATTAAAAAATGGGCACAGCGCTAAACAAAGAATTCTCAAGTGAGGAATACCAAATGGATGAGAAACATCTGAAAAAATGTTCAACATCCTTAATCATCAGGGAAATACAAATCAAAACAACCCTGAGATTACACCTCACACCAGTAAGAATGGCTACAATCAAAAATTCAGGTGACAGCAGATGCTGGAGAGGATGTGGAGAAAGAGGAACACTTCTCCATTGCTGGTGGGATTGCAAGCTTGTACAACCACTCTGGAAATCAGTCTGGCAGTTCCTCAGAAAATTGGACATAGTACTAGTGGAGGATCCCGCAATACCTCTCCTGGGCATATATCCAGAAGATGTTCCAACTTGTAATAAGGACACATGCTCCACTATGTTCATAGCAGTCTTATTTATAATAGCCAGAAGCTGGAAAGAACCAAGATGTCCCTCAACAGAGGAATGGATACAGAAAATGTGGTACATTTACACAATGGAGTACTACTCAGCTATTAATTATTATTAACCGTGTATCTTTTATTGCCTTACAAAATCCAACATCCATAGTCACTGCTGAGTTATCAGTATAAAATAATTTGAGAATGTTCAAATCGTGCTGTTTTGGGCCAAAAGGAAGTACCTTTCATTATCTTTGACAGAGAAGAACATCCAAGCTCCATCTAAGCATGGATTTCTTCCAATCAGAAAAGAAAGAATACTTAATGAAACACATTTTTTGAGTTCATGCAATGTTCCTCAGCCTTTTCTCTCTTCAAACATACTATAAAACAAGGAAGCCCTTATGTCTTTGGAACTGAAGACCCAAGTCGTAAGTTTTGGCCTTTAGAATGTATTTATCTACTTATGTATTTAGTGCTAGAGTTCAGATCCAGGACCTCAAACAGAAAGGCAAGCACTTTATCATTTATCTCCACCATAAGCTTCTGGCCTTCAAACATTTTGTATTTAGGCTTTCAACTATCTATGCTGTTTACATTAAATTTCAGCAAGTGCCTTAGAAGTAAATAAAACACTGAAGACTCCATGTAGCTAGACAGAGTATTATTATAACATGTTTTTCATCTAGGCAGACATAGTCCTGTGACTATTTCATTCTCTGTTGTATTTCAATTTGCCCATTAAAGAAAAATAAAATATTGTCTCCCATTTTCCAAAAATTCCATGGGTTATACACAAAGAAGAATAACTATGATTTGGGACTCCTATAGTTTTTGGTTGACTAGTGTTGTACTATATAGAACCACTGTAACTCCCACTGGTTTTGTTTCTATTTCTGAAATTGTCTATCTAGTCTCATCTATATCTAGAATTAAAAATCTAAGAGACACAATGAAGGCATTCCAAACAAACAGTTATACTACTAAGTATTTCCATCAAAAACTAAAGAAGTCACATATTAATTACTTAATGATAAATGCCAAAGCTTTAGAAACACAAGATCAAACAATGTCCTCAAAAACCTAGACAAGAAAAAAGTAATCAAACTCAAAAATGAAATTAGTACAATAGAAATGGGTAGAAGAACAATAGTGAAACTAAGAATTGGGTTTTTTGTAAAAGCAATACAAGACTAACAAATCTTTAGACAAATTAACTAAAAGAGAGACATCATACAAATGAATAAAACTATAGAAGACAATAGAGGCATTATAGAGATACTAAAAAATTTCAAAAAATCATCAGGATATACTTTAACAATCTCTTTCTCAGAAAGCTGGAAAACTTTTCCAGAGATGAATGTCTATGTGTGGGTTAGTGTTTGTCATCTTAGTACATGCTAGAGTCATTTGGAAAGCATGAATCTCAACTTAGAAATAAGCCTTTGAGACTGGCCTATGGTTAAAACTATGGGGGAATTTTCTTAATTAATATTTAATATGAAGAGGCAGCTACCCATTTGTAGGTGTTTATGATTTGTATAAGAACGTAAACTGGGTAAGCCACTGAAAGCATCATCTTCCACATCCTCTTCTTCAGTTCTCCTCCTGTTTCTACCTTAAGTCTCTTCTATGACTTCCCACAGTGAACAGTGTGTCCTGAGACATCAAAGTTGAAATAAACCCTTTCGTCATTCACTTGCTTTTGACTCGAGTGTTTGACCACAGCAATAAGAAAGAAACCAAGACAATCTTCATGGATACAACCTACCAAAGTTGTATCAAAGTGAAATATTTATTTTATATAGACATTATGGCATCCAATGAGATAGCTTCAGTAATTTAAAGTCTTCCAAGTGAAACAAACCCAGGAAATCACAGATACAGCACACAACTCTACAGAGGAACTAACATCAACCCTTCTTGAATTGTTCTTTAAAAAAAAAAAAAACTTAAGAAACTTTCCCAAATTCTTTTATTATCCTGATACCAATATCAGAAAAACACTCCACACTGACAAATAATAGGTCTAGGAGCTCTCATGAATACTAATGCAAAACTTCTCAGTAAAATATTTGTAAATCAAATTCAAGGACACATTAAAATTACTATATACTATGAGCAAGTTGGATTCACCCCAGAGATGCATATTCAACATATATGAACCAGTAAACACAATCCACTACAAAACTAGTCTAAAGTACAGAAACCATGTGGTCATCATATAATACCCCCAAATGGCCTATGACAAAATCAAGTGCCCCTTCTTGATAAAAGTCCTAAAGTTAGAATGAATAAAAGGGGTATATCTTAAAATAATAAACACAATTTACAACAAATAGTCAACATAATTTTTAATGTAGAGAACATCCAACCATGCTCACTAAAATTGGAAGTAAACATGGATGGCCATATCTTATTCAATATAGTATTTGAAGTCTCAGCTAAAGCAAGAAGACAGGTGATGAAAGTCAAGAGGACATCAATAGAAAGAGAATGCAATTCCCATAATGATTCCAACACAGCTCTTCAAAGAAGTTTTAAAAATTATTGTAAAACCTATGGAAGCACAAATATTTGAAATAGCATGATACTGACATTGATCAGTGTGGTTGACAGTTGTGGACTGGAAATAGGTCCACATACCTGCAGCAACTTATTTTTGACAAACAAACAAACACGACAGCATCTTCAATTAATGGTGTTGGTCAGTTTGCATAGGTAGATGTAGAAGAGTCAAATTAGGTTCTTATCTCTGACACTGAACAAAATTCAACTCCCAAAGGATCAAGGTCTGAACATATAACTTGATAACCTGGCTCTGATAGAGCAGGAAGTAAGGGATACACTTGAACATCTAGGCACGGGAAGGAAGACTCCCACGAGGCCATTGATAGAACAGGCACTAAAACCAACAACTGACAAATGTGAGCACATGAAACTAAAATAAACTTATAGACAGCAAAGGAAACTCTGATTCCAACTTGCTTAGCTTCTGGAAAGGATCCATCTCTTTATTCCTACATAACTAATTGTCTAATTCTCGAGAAGAGGTGAAAGTGGTGTGTGAATGTTGGTCATAGTACCTTACTTAAGATGCTTCTGAATTATTTGTTCTATGCAGGAGAAAAACCCATATGCATCACTCAAACTCTGATCAATGTTCTTCCCCAAAAGTCTCTGTCATCTCACTGACACTGTGTGAGTGTGCTGCAGTCTGCCAGGGTCCATATGGGCACAACAAAGGTGGGGCAGGAAAGAAGGGTGTCTCTATTGTAAGTAATGTCTGAGATGATGTCTGGCCAAGTCATCCTTGACTTATACACATGGTTGCAGTTGGGCCAGTTTGACTCATTGATATAAAAGTTTATATTATCTGAGGCTTTCTCATACCATTGTCTCTCATTTTATCAATTGTGTGTGTGTGTGTGTGTGTGTGTGTGTGTGTGTGTGTGTGTGTGTGTGTCCTATACTATAAAAACAACATGAATTAAAAGAATTCTATTTATTGAACCATATTCTTATATAAGATGATAAGATAAAGAAGAGAAATAAAGAGACAACTTAAATGCCATAGGAAACAGAGAAATTGTCATCTTTTCTGACAGAACTTATAAAGGTCACAATCAAGTTCTGCAGAAGGGGATGCTGGAGCTGAAGGTGCCAGTTTGAGGCCTGAGCAAGACTCCAACATCCACAAGGAAATGGATAAAATTGCCCTGCAATGTGCACCTTGATCAATATTTCATTATCAATATGTTATTGTTTGTAGGAATTTCCCCTTCAGAATCCTGGGACAGGTTAGTAAATCTTGCCGAGCAGTGAAGCCTTCTGAATGAAAGCAATTTTAAACCAATCATCTCTCTCAGATTTGGTGAAATGAGCAGCAATTCATGGCCTTTCTTGAGTTATCATCCTGTAAGGCAGCTCTTTTCAATTATTAAATATCTCTACATAGGAGCCTGGTATATGAACCTTTGAATCTCATGACCAAATTCCTTTTGAATAAAAAAATTACATATAACTTGCTTCATTTGGGTTGTGAAGAAATCTAGTGATGCCATGGCCTATTTTGAGTTCATCTAGTCTTTAGTTGATCTTTAAACTGATGTGACACTCTCTGTGTTTTATACAGGATATCCAGCAAAAAAATAAGTTATTTTTTTCTGGGTAATTTTCATAAGAAGACAGAGTTAAGAAATATACAGACTCTTGGATGTAAATTGAGTGGATAGCTGTTGAAAGATATGTCCAACAATGGGATCTGTATGGGCAAGAATTGAGTGTGCAGAAATCTAGGAAAAGGCACATGTAAACATTTAAAGTCAAGACACAGTATATTTTCTTCAAGGGCACAGAGAATGTCAACTTGCCTGGAAATGCTTATTCCATGGATATTATGGGTTTTGTTTTATTTACTACAAAAAGAGATGAGGGTTATGGCTTTTATTCCTCATAAAAAAATAAGAAAAAATTAACTTTTAACCCCAAAAAAGTATTTAACACTAGGGCAGCCTAAAACTTTGCATGACTGAAATTGTTTCTGCAGCTTCTTCTGCAAAGACAAAAATTGACACTCTGTATATCTGGATGTATTTCACAACTATAATTAAATGCCCCAAGCTATTTATGGAGACAAGAATATTTATCTTAGCTCTGGAGGTTTAAGGGTCTAAAATAAGTAGCAGGGTGGTTCTGGTTGAAGACTCCATGCATGCATCACATTGATTGCTTCATATCAGGATCAGATGAGAGGGTGGGTAGAATACTTGGTGAAACTAAGAGGCAGGGTAAATAGCAGGAGCCAATAATAAACTCACTCTATTGCTACTTATATAACAAAATGTCTTTCTGACTCTTACAATCACCAAACTGTTCAATGAGTGGACCACTGCAGAGCAAGTCATCTACAAACCCTAGCAAATAGTATTCCTAACATGGGAAACCAGGGCAAAAATATTTACAATATCTAGACCAAAAGGAGTGTGTTCTTAGAACATTTTCTCCTTCACCATCCCTGGGTCATCAAGTCCTGATACTTTGGGATTTTTTTTTTATAATCAATGAATATAAATTAGATATTTTCATAACATTTTCTGGAATACAGGAATGTGTGAATTTTACTGGCTTGTTGAAGAATGAACAAAAGGAAGACTTATTTCAAAGAATCTATTATTTTCTGATTCAAAGTCCCATTTGATAAACTTAAATAATTGACATTGCAAATATATCACAAAGACAGTGAAGGTGGTGTGCAAAGTGTTTTGCCCTTGGTTTGTTTTTCATTATGTCTTCGTAAGGTACAGTACCCAACAGTGTTTGTCACTCTGGGCTATTGTGTCAGAAAAAAAATCATAAATCAGACAGACTTCCTGTGAATTTTAAGTTCTTAGGTGGAAAATAATATTGTTTTTATTTATAAATCATCTATAATGATCATGGTAGGGGCATATAATACATATAGATGGCTGAAACAGATATATCATTATAGGCATGTGGAAAACCATGAATAACAAATTTTGATCCATGAAGCCTGTAATGCCCTGGTCTAACAAAAAGCAACTTCATTTGAAACCTGGTTGTATTCTGTGTGCCAGCTACAGGCTTCTTTTGTTTTTAACTGGCTCATGAATCAAAAGAATTAAGATGATTAAAAAGTAGGATTGCTGAATGACTTAATGCATCCACATTGGAGCATTGGTCAATGAAATCGCCTCTGGGCAAAGTGTTGGCACAAAAATAAACCAGGGAAAAACAGGCCCAGGAGAAAAAATAACTAGAGTTCATCCCTTTCTCTCAGCTCTTACTCAATACACAAACCAACACCAGATTCATGGGTCCGTACAAAAGCACAGCACTGATACACATCAGGCTTGCTTGGGTTTAGGGATCAGCAGAGTCTAGCTCATACAGAGTGTGCTGAACATGCACCGCTGCAGGGCATGTGAGTCAGTCCAACACATTTTGGAAATCATTCTGGCAATATTATCAAGAAACTTAAAAGTCCTTTGATCCATTAATTCCACTTCTGGCAAGTCATCCTGAAGAATTAGCTGACAATTCACATAAAAGCTCTTGAGTGTCAATGTGGATCAAAGCTTGACTATAGTAAGAAAGTGCAGGAAATAGCTTACATGTTTGCCAACAAAGAAAATAGCTAGAAATATTATTGGAATAATATGCAACACTTAAAATTATGCTTGCCTAAAATGGGTATTGAACCCTACAAATATAAGGAAAAGTATCTCTTTGAGGACCTTATGGATATTCTGATAAAATTTGATGTGTTCATTGATACATAGAGATACTATAAACTAAGAAATGGACTGTAGCATCAATGTAAATAGGCTGCCTTCCACATATGAGAATTTTCATCATCAGATTTAAGAACTGTGGCTGGAAATAAGCAAAATTAAATAAAAGAAGCTGAAAAACAAAATCTGCGTTAAATATGCACTTTATTTTTTCTTGTTATAAATTCCTTAAACAATATAGTATACCATTTCAAAGACATTTGCATTGTGTTATGTATTAAAGTAACACAGGAATGATGTACTGTATTCTGAATGATATATGCAGCCCTTAGGCAAATACTAAATTGTTTTTATGAATATCTCTAGTACATGCATGTTTTGATATTAGAAGGAGGTTCCTGAGATCCTTTCCCTCAGAAATAACAAGGGAGAACTGAATTCAAACATTTGAATGGATTGTGGAATGTTGTTTCCTACTGTTAAAATACATGGCTCTATAAAGGGGTCTTCAACCCTATAGGTGGAAGAATAACCATGAACTAACTAGTACCCCCTGGGCTCGTGTCTCTAGCTGCATATATAGAAGAGGATGGCCTAGTTGGCCATCAGTGGGAAGAGAGGCCCCTTGGTTATGCAGACTTTATATGCCCCAGTACAGGGGAACGCAGGGGCCAGGGGGTGGGAGCAGGTGGGTAGGGTAGCAGGGCCGGGAGGGGGGAGGATATAGGGAACTTTCTGGATAACACTTGAAATGTAAATGAAGAAAATATCTAATAAAAGTTGAAAAAAAAATACATGGCTCTAGAATAGTAAGTATTTGTGAGTTGCTTTGTACCTTAAGCAGGGCTATGAGGAAGAATTTTGATTTGGAGGGTACAGTTTAGAAGTTTGCATGAAGTTTACATCGTGTGTGTGTGTGTGTGTGTGTGTGTGTGTGTGTGTGTGTGTGTGTGTGTGCATGTGTCTCTATGTGTCTTCCTGCTTATATGTGTGTATTTGTGTTTGCGTATCTGTATGTTTCTGTGTGTGGTGTGTGTGTGTGTGTTTGTGTTAAGTGATAATCTGGGCTAGGTATGCTTATATTATTAAAACTATAAGAACCTACATTACTTCATAGTGGCTAAAAGTATAAAAGAAAAAATTTCTCCAAATATGCATAGAATTAAAATGAATAAATAAATGTGTTACTTACTTATTTATGAAGAAGTTTAGCTTTTGGAAAACTTAGGGTATTATGCTCATTTTTAACTTTTTCCTAGTAAGAATTTAAGAATTTATGGAATCATGTGTCTTATCTTCACTGGTGAGTTTCCCATACCTTTGTAAAAAACTTCTCACCTATGTTCCTATAAGAAACCCTAATTAAGAGCGGAGTGTGGTGGCAGCACGCCTTTAATCCCAGCACTCAGGAGGCAGAGGCAGGCAGATTTCTGAGTTTGAGGCCAACCTGGTCTACAAAGTGAGTTCCAGGACAGCCAGTGCTATACCGAGAGACCCTGTCTCAAAAAACAAACAAAAAAAGAAAAGAAAAGAAAAGAAAAAGAAACCCTAATTATGTTCATTGAGACACCAAAACAATCAAAATATGTAAAAGAAAAGAAAAAGGACATTAAAGTAGAAGGGAACGTTTTGTGAAGTTGAAAAGTATGAATAGGAGTTGTGAGACAAAGGGGAGTAATGGAGGGTAAATATGATCAAAATACATGTATGTCTGAAAAGCCAAAGGCTGTTGTTATGTATAATTGACATATGCTAATCAAAGACATGAATGGAAAGAATTAAGTACATTTGGTAAGTTGGAAAGGGGCGATTGTTATGTCTAATATGTTAATATTTTTCTTTAGTTCTTTTCTAGTTTGAAAATGTGAGATATGTAGGAGAGCAAGTCAACCAGAAATACGCCATACAGGAGGAGACTGATGTCCCATCGTCTGGAGGACTTTAGGATCACGTATGACATTTGTTTTCCTTGTCCCTGCTTGAGTGTATTTGTGTGGAGGATGAGGCACATTCATGAGCTGGAAATGAGTGTGCGTAGGGGAAGGTGCACATTCACAAGCTGGTTACAAATAGCTTTGTTTGTGTAACAGTAGTATACAGCATACATTTTAAAAATATATTTCTAATTCAAACATCAAGGGTATTAACTTATTTGATTAACAGTTTTCTCTTACTTTTATTGCTTTAAACTTAAGGTTAGAAGCACATTAAAGTATAACACAGCCTGTTGTCTTAATGGTATGTACATGAATATTTACAACCTATTTAATTGTTTATATTACTGCAAACAATTGTTTCTAGTTCAGTTTTATAATTAGTACTTTGCACTACCTATCTCAGTATTAATGCAAATTAATACATTTTGATATTTAGAAACAACCTCCAACATATTTTGACTTTTTATTTACCTTTAGAATGTTCTTTGACCATAAATGTTACCTTACCCCATTATCCCATTCTTTTAAGTATTTTCTCATATTGTGTTTATGCAACTTCTTATCAAATTCTTTTAATAACTAGTTATATCGATATCTAGCAGAATAAATCGATTGAAGAAAATTTTAACAAATTAGAAAGCAAATATGATAAAAATTTCCAAGCAAACCACAGAGGTAGTAAATAGACCAAAGAAGATTTTTTTACAAAGTGGTAAAGGCTGAGAAATAAGGAAATGAGTATTTCACTCAAGAATCAGATACCAAAACTTTAGTAGGTAAAAGAAAATAAAGGAAAAGTCTAAAAATGTTAAAATGCAGAAATCTGCAAGAAGATCACAGAGACTTAGAGAAGATGACTGGTGAAACTAACAAGCACCTATAAAAATAAAAGCCAATAGAGCAGTGGTAATCAGAGCTTTGCAAGAAGAAGAGAGAATAGGGAACTCTATGTAACATCTGCCATGTGAACTAACTCTTCCATAAGATCCTGGAACAGATAAGGATATTATAGCAAAACCAGGCATATAAATGAAAGTCTGAAATTCATTATAAAAATGTCTCAAAGCCAGTTCATCAGTTAGCCAGTGATTAATATAGTCATATTAATATAAGAACTCAATGAAGTTTTAAAAGCAATTCATACTATATTACACTTCATCCTACAAATCTAAATTTCTGCTAAATTTCAAATTTTAGTTAAATATTATTGTATTTCCTCTGCTTGTAGGATGTGATTATAGCAAACCCAAAAACCTCCTCAATATTCTTGGTTAGTCATTTCTAATCATCTCAATGTATGAGTAAAAGCATCACAGATCTGATGTCCCTGAAAAACTAAATTATGGTTCTTTCACAGTGCCTCCAGCTTAAGACTGCTCTCTCCAGTCAATGTGAGCCAATTCAATTTCTTTAGAGTGCTAATTTTTTTCTTCCTGATCTCTCTCTCTCTCTCTCTCTCTCTCTCTCTCTCTCTCTCTCTCTCTCGGTTCTTAATCTGAGGAACTACTGTTTTTCTGGGATCTCCAGCTTCTAAATTCTGTCAGTCGATCTAAAAAAAAATATATATATATATATATACTCTTGTCATTATATACCTTCTACTGGTTCTGCATTTCTGGAAAGTCTTGATTAATACACCCTTATTTTCTTAGCTGTCTTTTTTTCCTTCCTTTCTCTCACTTTCTTTCTGTCCATACATTTGTATACAGAGCCACAAATATGTGTATATAATATTTCATATATAATATTTTATCTTTCTTTTTTATTTACAACCACATTCTCTGAAGAAATAGCTTATTGCAGCAGTCCTTCTAATTGGTATTTGGATAGTTTTGAGTCCAATCATTTGAAATGTGGTACTAGATCATGGACTAGTTCCGTGAACACATTATTTTATATTATTATCAGTATTTTTTGAAGCTTAGAAGTGAGAATTATTGAACCCTGCTGTATTCATTTGTTTCCTATACACATAAAAACTCACTTTAATTATTGGTCATCACTTGTTTCTGTCTTGGCACTTTAACCCTTTAAATTAAACTTTGAATCTGAAACAGGAAGAAATTTTGTTGTTGTTTATATTAATGAATCAGTATATAATATAATTGTTTTAATACAGGAATTTCAAGTCACTAAATAAAATATAAGCCACATCCTGAAGAGGAGTGATGTGATGAGAATAGCATGAAATACCAGGTGAATGTCAGAAAACAAAGCCATTGAAATCCTAGCTTCACTAAAGAAGTTGGAGAGGACCTCTTGAAAGAAAAACCACTGCATAAGGAGAAAAGGAAAAAGATAGCTGGAGAGAGTTGAAAATAATCACAAGAACAAATAAAAAGCTTCATCTTCTGCTTCTAATTAGGATTCAAAATAGCTCTGCTTGTTTTAGCTAGATTAACTAAAATATAATTGGATTTTTGATATCCAATATTTTATTTTAATTTATTTAACAAGAAGATGATTAGCCTAGGGAATGCATAAATGAGTACTGTATATTCTGGATGCCCTGATAACTTCAGGTTGCAGAGACAAAATATGAAGAACATGTGTTGTAGGAAAAAAAAAAAAAAAAGATTTGGATTCCTTAGTAGTTTTTCATGACTGTGACAAACTACCTGGGCCTATCAGCCTTATGAATTGGAAAAGACTGAGAGTGGCTCATAGTTTTGCAGGTTACAATCTATGGTCTTGTTCTATTTCTTTGAGCCTGTGGTGACACAGTGTATCATGGATCAGAAAGAAAACATGGCAGAAAAAGCCTGTTAACCTCACAGCAGCTTGGAAGTAAAACACAGAAAAGGCAAAGATCTTAATATCTCCTTTAAGGACATGTCTCCAATACCCTAGCTTCCTTCTACTAGACCTCTGATCTTAAACACTCCACATTTCTCAATAGCACTTCAGGTCTGTAAACAAATGATTTACACATTGGCTTTGTGAGACGTCTCCAAACCACAACCAAGATATGAGATTTGAAATATCATCTGTTTCATCTTTGACTGGTTTTTCTTTGTGTTGTCTGTGTGTGAAATATTTGTGGAAAGTAATCTACTCTAGGTATATTTCATCAATAGTATCCAGGAGAGTTAATAATTTAAGGCTATACTCAAAAATTGTTTTAGGCCACAACATTGGGATAATCTGTGAATTCTATGTATATAAATCACTTAAATCAAAGGAATAATAAAAGTCTAACTGAGTTAAAGCTGACACTATAAACCTCTGTGTTATGGGGCACCCCAAGTTGCCCTGAACAAACTGCTATTCCCTCTGAGCCTATATTCTCTTGTTACCTTTCCACTCACCATCATCAGACCTGCATATCCAGAACCAGACAGGTTAGCTTTCAGTCCCTGACCCATCTTTCCTGCTTGCTGCATTCTCTCAGTAACCCCAAGCTGTTATTCCTGGCAGAACACAATCAACAAAAGCCAGGGCCATGTGACAGCTTCACAGCACATGTACCCTATTATAGCAAGGCCTTGATATCAATACCCTAACATAACCAAAGCACAAGAACATGACCTTAAATTCAATGTTACAAAGATGATAGAGGTCTTTAAAGGGGAAATAAATGAATCCCTTAAAGAAATAAAGGAAAATAAAGAGGTGAAAGAAGTAAGTATAAGCATGCAACATCTGAAAATGGAAATAGAAGCTAATAAAGAAATCATAAACTGAGGGAATTCTAGAGATGGAAAACCTAGAGAAGAGAACAAGAACATCACCAAGAGAATACAGGAGATGAAAGAGAGAATCTCAGGCTTAAAAGACACAATAGAAGAAATACATCAGTCAAAGAAAATGTTAAATCTAAAAATTTTCTAACGCAAAACTTCAGGAAATCTGGGATACCATTAAAAAAAAAACTAAGAATAATAGGAATAGAAGAAAGTGAAGAATCCCAGCTCAAAGGCCCAGGAAATATTTTTAACAAAATCATAGAAGAAAAATTTCCAAACCTAAAGAAAGAGATGCCTATATGCAATTGAGAAGCTTATAGAACACCAATAAGACTGAACCATAATATAAAATTCTCCCACCACACAACAATCAAAATGCAAAATCTACAGAACAAAGTAAGAATATTAAAAGTGCTGAGGGATAAAAACACAGTAACATACAGTGGTAGATCTCTCAGAATTACACTTCAGTAATCACCAGAGACTATAAAATCTAAAAGGTCTAGGACAAGTATCTTGCCACCCCTAAAAAACCCACAGATGCCAACATAAACTACTATATCAAATAAAACTCTCAATCACAATAGATGGAAAACAGAAGATATTGCAAAAAAAAAAATCCAAATTTAAACAAAAACTATCTACAAATTCTAGAAAGAAACTCCAACTCAAAGAGAATAACTACATCTAAGAAAACACAGAAAGTAATTCCATACCAGCAACAGCAAAGTAAGCACACACAAACACACACACACAAACACCACCAACATCTAACAATCATGGGTCATTAATATCTCTCAACATCAATGGACTGAATTACCTAATAAAAAGACACAAGCTAAGAGTGGATGTGACAACAAGATTTCTCACTCTACTGCACACAAGAAACTCACCACAGTAATAAAAATATATTACCTTAGAGTAAAGGACTGGAAAAACATTTCAAGGCAAAACAGATCCAAGAAGCAAGTTGGAGTAGCCATTCTGAAATCAAATGAAACAGTCTTTCAACCAAAATTAATGAAAAGAGACAGAGGGGGACACATCATAGTCATCAAAAGAAAAAATCTACCATGATGATATCTTAATTCTGAACATCTATGTCCCAAACACAAAGGAACCTATATTTGTAAAGGAAACATTACTAAAGCTCAGATCCCACATTGAAACCCACACATTAATAGTGGAAGACTTCAACACTCCACTCTCATCAATGACAGGTCATGCAGACAAAAATTAAACAGAGAAATAACGAAACTTATTAACATTATGAATCAAATGAACTTAACAGACATCTATATTTATAGAATACTTCAAATAAACAAAAAAGAATATACCTTCTTCTCAGCATCTCATGCATCCTTCTTCCAAATTGATCATATATTTGATCACAAAGCAAGCCTCAAGAGCTCTAAGAAATTTGAAATAATGCCTTGTATCTCTTCAGATCATTATGGACTAAAGCTGGACTTCAACACCAGTAATACCAGAAAGCCTATACACTCACAGAAACTGAACAACTCTCAGCTCAAATATCTCTGGGTCAGGGAAGAAATAAAGAAAGAAACTAAAGCCATTCTAGAGTTGAATGAAAATAAAGACACAACATACCCAAATTTATAAGACTTAAGGAAAGCATTACTAAGAAGAAATATCATAGCACTAAGTGCCTCTATAAAGAAATTAGAATGTTACTGTACCAGCAATGTACACATGAAAACTCTAGAAAAAAAAAAAAAGAAGTAAGCACATCAAAGGGGAGTAGAGGCAAGAAATAATCAAACCAAGGGCTAAAATCAATCAGTTAAAAAAAAAAAAAAAAAAAAAAAAAAAAAAAAAAAAAAAAAAAAAAAAAAAAAAAAAAAAAAAAAAAAAAAAAAAAAAAAAAAAAAAAAAAAAAAAAAAAAAAAAAAAAAAAAAAAAAAAAAAAAAAGAAAGAAAAAGAAAAAGAAAAAGAAAAAGAAAAAGAAAAAGAAAAAGAAAAAGAAAAACAATACAAAGAATCCAAGAGCTGGTTCTTTGGCAAAATCAACACCATAGAGAAACACTTAGCTAAACTAACCAAAAGGTAGACAAACAGTATCCAAATAGGAAAAAATCAGAAATGAAAAGAGAGACATAAAAGCAGACACTGAAGAAATTCAAAGAATCATTAGGTCTTCAAAAGTCTGTACTCCACAAAATTGAAAAACCTTTTTTAATAATTGGATAATTTTCTAGACAGCATTTACCAAAATTAAATGAAGATCAGGTAAACTATTTAAACAGCCATATAATCCCTACAGAAAGAGAAGCAGTCATCAAAAATCTCCCAACCAAAAAAAAAAAAAAAAAAAAAAAAGCCTGGCCAGGCATGGTGGCACACACCTTTAATCCCAGCACTCAGGAGGCAGAGGCAGGCCGATTTCTGAGTTCAAGGCCAGCCTGGTCTACAGGGTGAGTTCCAGAACAGCCAGGGGAACACAGAGAAACCCTGTCTCGAAAAAAACCAAAAAACAAACAAACAAACAAACAAAAAACAAAAAAGCCTGGGCCAGATGGGTTTGTTTCAGAATTCTACCAGAAATTCCAAGAAGAGCTAATACCAACACTCTACAAACTATTCGGCAAAAATAGAAACAGAAGGAATGCTGCCAAACTTATTCTTTGAAGCCACAGTGATCTTGATACTTAAACCACAGAAAGATTCAACAAAGAACAAGATCTTCAGACCATTTTCTTTTATCAACTATTGACTCAAAAATACTCAATAAAATACTTGCAAACCAAGTCTAGTAACATATCAAAAACATCATCTACAATGATTATCCCAGAGATAAAAGTAATCCACTGTATAAACAAACTGAAAGAAAAAGAAAAAGAAAACCATGATACTCTCATGAGATGCTAAAGAGCCTTGAAAAATATCCAAAACCCCTTCATGCTAAAAGTATAAAAGGACCATACCAAAACAAAATCAAAGCAATATACAGCACGCCAATACACAACATCAAACTAAATGGAGAGAAACTTGAAACAATCCCATTAAAATTAGGGACAAGACAAAGCTGCCCCATAATCTCACTATCTATTCAATATAGTAACTGAAGTTCTAGGTAGAGCAATAAATCAACAAAAGGAAATCCAGGGGGTAAAAATTGGGAAAGAAGAAGTCAAAGTATCAGTATTTGTGGATGTGGATGGTGTGATAGTATACATAACTGACCCTAATAATTTTACCAGAGAAACCCTACAACTGACAATCACCTTCAGCAAAGTGGCAAAATGCAAAATTAACTCAAAGAAATTAGTATCCCTTCTTTACACAATTGACAAGTGCCCAAGAAATTCCAGAAACAATACCCTTTACAATAGTCTGAATAACATAAAATACCTTGGTGTAACTCTAAGCAAGCAACTGAAAGATCTGTATCACAAGAACTTCAAATCCCAAAAGAAAAAAATGGAAAAGGATAGCAGAAGATAGAATTTATTCCAAACACATGGATATGTAGGATTAACATAGAAATAAATGGCCATCTTACTAAAATCAATCTAAAGATTCAATACAATCCCCATCAAAATTCCCACAATTTTTTTTACAGATGTTGAAAGAGCAATTCTCAGCTTCATAAGATAAAACAAAAAATTCAGAACATCCAAAAATTACCTGAACAATAGAAGAAATTCTGGAGGTATTAACAACCCTGATCTCATACTGTACTACAGAGCAATAGAAAACTTCATAACATTAATATAGAAACAGACATGTTGATCAATGGAATTGAATTAAAGACCCAGAACTAGACCCACACAGCTATAAATACTTGTTTTTTTTGACAAAGAAGCCAAAAGAGTACATGGAAAAAAATGAAAGCATCTTCAACAAACGGCTCTGGTCTAACTAGATATCAGCATGTAGAAAAATGAAAATAGATTGATATCGCCCTGCATAAAAATCAAGTCCAAGTGGATCAAGAACCTCAACCTAAAACCAGATATACTAAATCTCATAGAATAGAAAGTAGGAAATAATCTTGAACACATTGGTACTCTGTCATGCCTCCCCCAGCCTTGAAGCAGGCTGATTCAGACCTAGCTCCCACTGAATATGAGATCACCTGGGGTGTAGCCTTCCAACTTAGTTGGCTCTACTGTTATGTCAACTACCTGCTACACTTCTACAAAATTCTGCTGCCTGCTGAAATACCCTTGAGATATCCCAGAGACACATCCAGCATGCTACATGTCATCTTCAGGCTTATTCCAGGTGCCAAGAATGGACTGGCAGGGGATGGGCCTACCCTCTTTATAAGCACAGACTTTCAGTAAACTGGGGGGTGGGGGGGGCGGCTTGATCAGAAAATTTTGTCTTGGCCTCCATTATTTCTCTCACAGTTTACTTCCATACAGCTCCAGCCTCCCACCCAGGAACCCAGTTAGTGTAGGCCGTAGGCAGCTTATAGGTGGCGCCACTGAACAGCGACCTGAGTACTGGTGGATCAACCAAGAGAACACTGTCTTGGTAGACCTCTATAAGAAAAGGTTAAGAAGAAGATGTATCTAGCACAGTGAGCAACAGGTATTCATGCTAGTGCTGCCTTTAAACTTTAGTTTTTCAAAATTGTTGCAGTAGGTGCAAAGGGATACAGGCCAGACTGAGTCAGGGTTGTCCCAGCACTGATATCAGCTAGGGGTAGACAGTGGAAAATGGGAGTGAAAAAGGAAACAGACATTTGTCCGCAGTCAAGAACTGCATTAGGCGAGAGGAGTAGGGCTTAAAATAATAAAATAAAATAAAAATAGTAAAATTCAAAAAATAAATACAATAAAATAAAAATAGGGAGAGAGAGAGAGAGAGAGAGAGAGAGAGAGAGAGAGAGAAAGAGAGAAGGAAAAGGGATTGCAGAACTTTCCCAAGGTCAGGGGAAGTCCGGAGAAGTCCAGCCTTCTCTCTGGCCCCTACAGGAAACACTCTTAGATTTGGTTATATCACATTCTCTAACTTCTCTGTGCTGTTTGTGTTTGGTGCACCAATATATGTCCATGTGTCAATTCATGTCTGTCTTTGTTTCGTTGTATGAATGACTGTTGTTTTATGTTTCATGTTGAAAAAGAAAAAATGGTTAAAACTTTATCTGCTGGCTTTCCATCTCTTGATTTAGTCAGTTTACACAGCAGAGGCTGATTTAATTTGTACTGCAATCTAGCTAGGAGTGACGTACAGCAGGGTAGGAGTCTGCAGCTTCTTAGTTCTAAGGCCAAAAAGCTGAGAGTTGGTTTTTTTCCTAGAAAATTCTCTGCAATTGGGTTCAGAAAATGACAAAATGCTTTTTATCTTAAAATTATAGCTAGAAAAAGTATAATTCTTTGATTGGTCTAAATTTATATGATTCGTGTAGCCACTTAATTTGGTTTATGACTAGTTTTAAGATGTAAATATGCTCTGCATGTCTTAGTCATAGAATATAGGCTTATAGTTACTGGGTATGATCAAAAAGGTGTAACATAGGTCAAAAGAAAGTTAGCTTTAATTTGGTTACTCAGAATTGGAGTCATTTTGAATAACAACATGTGGCAAAAACCAGCCCAGAAAACTAGGCCTCTAAGATACTTCTAAATTGAGATAATATTTTATGTAATTTTATCCTAGAAAGTAGACTTATAGAGATAAGATTTAAAACAATGTCTCTTTAGTGAAGCATTAAAATTTATACTCTCATGCATTCATTAATTGGCAGCCAAACTTCGTAACATGATAGTGATATTTCTAATATTGATTTTAAAGATGATAAAATGTTTAAAATCGGGTTTTGCTCACCCAAAGTTATATATATATATATTCTAACATCATATTAAAAGACTTAAAAATTATGATTAAAATTGCCAGTGTTACAATGACTTCAGCTTGCAGTTTGCTTGTAAATTTGAGATCTTTAAATCACCTGTATATTGTAATTAGATTAATTACAGGAGTACTCATCTTATGAGAGTGCTAATACAGCTCTCTGAGGCCATACAGCCATACAAAGCAAAAGACAGACTTATCTAGATATATTCGTCTCTGTGCAAAATTGGATTCTTATACAGATTAGCTATGGTTGCTGCTTTAGAGAGGATTACCGTACAAACAAATTTTCACGATACTAAAAGTAATAAAAAATGTTTTAAGTATAATCATGTTAAGAAAGACTGTCCAAAATTAGAGGCATAAGCAGACATTCGAATTGTTCCCCTGGAATCTGTCCTCACTGCAGGAGGGCCATGATGCTCAGATTAAAAAAATATTTACATTTGAGTTAATTCAAAGTTCACAGCAGCCTCAAGGAAGCTTGTGAGATGTTTCTTGTGTTTTGCAATTTGAGACTAAGGAAGTTCTTGGGACCTCAAGCATCCCTGCCTTCAGGGGCATTTCTTTTTAGCTAAATATTTGTTTCAGATCTACCCAGGTGTTGTTCATAATAAAGTTTAAATTCAGAATTTATAAAAAGGTCAACCAGGCTGTAGAATTTATAAAGACATTACAATCTGGCTTGCCTACTTCATATAAATTATTATAGATTGAAAGTTTGTTTCTTCCTTTGCATTCTGATAATTGTAAAGGGTTTGCTTCTATTGAGCTTGTAATCACTAGAAATTTTTGCCTCTCGGTATGGCTAATATAGCTTTACATTATGTGAGAAAATTTTTTATTGTCTTTGTTTCAATACAAGAAGCTAAGAGTTTGAATCTTTCAGTGTATATTGTTTCTTAAGTGGAAAGTATTTTATTAGCTAATGCCTGTAAAGGGAAGTTATTTCAAATCCTTGCTCTCACACATTGAGCTTTAAAGTTCTGGGAAGTAGCTATTGCTCCAGAAAAGATTCAGAGGTAATATCTTTATAATAGTTAGGGTTTTAGTTATACTTGAAAATTGTGGTACAGAAAATCTAAGAGAGAAAAATTGATTTGCTTCAAATTTTTATTTTCAAAAGCTTCCAGGAGATGTTAATTGGCTAAGACCTCACCTTAAGGTCTTAAAGTGACTTAAACCTTTGTTGGATGTTATCTCAAGAGACACAAATTAATTGGTAAAGAACAAAAGGCTTTGCAGAAAAAAATAAAGCTTTTATAATTGTTATCAATTATAATATATGGTAATTAAATACTAGCTGCTTATTTTAGTTATGGTTATTAAATGTGCCCACAGCAATTCTTTGACAAGACAAAACATTAATGTAAAATCATCTTTCTTTACCTCAAAGTAAAGTTTTAACATCCTATTAAGGTTGCTGTGATGCTAATTAAGAATTGTAAGATAAATGCATATATTTTAGAAAAACTATAACAAAAAATTGTGTCTTAAAAACCTGACAAAGTGTCTGTTCCTTGTTTCAAACAGCAATTAAATTGGTTATTGTACAATATTGATATTTGGCCTATTGCATGCCATCATTTTAAATACAATTGATAATCATTATCCTAAAGATAAGTTAAAATTTATATTTATGCATGGTTTTGTACCTTCTATAAATTCATGCATGCATGCATCCCATTTACTGTGTTTAAAAACAACCGTTCTATGGGAGAAAAGTATATGGGAATTACTTCATATGTTTATTCTTTTAAGTTTCCTCCTGCTTCAGCACAGATAATTAAATTGTGTGCTATAGATGGTGTTTTAAAATGTTAAATAATCAAGCTTTAATTTGTATATTAATAGTCAGTATATATCTCAGAGCTTACAATTGCTTAAAATTGTTTGACCCTCAGATACTATTAATTCTCAAATTTGCAATTGTTTAACCATATACAACTCATAAGAAAAAAAAAAGCTGTTCTTTTAAGAAGACTGTCTTTGGACATTTAAAAATTTGTTCTAGATTGCCTGGACAAGACCTCTTAAGGCAATGCCATGCTAGATTTATATCCCAGGCAGATTACAGGCCTTACACAAAAAAATAATTGGCCATATAATCTTGTTCTTTATATCATCAAAATAATAATGGCCTAAGATAATGTTTTTGTATTTTTAGAGAATGTGCATGCCAATTGGTAAAAATTTGTTCTTAGTGTCCTCAGTTTCTACCTGTTTCCACATAATGGTATTAATTCTTGAGGACTTAATCAATTGCTGCAAATAGATACTCTTATTTCTGATTAGTAAATAAATAAATAAATAAATAAATAAATAAATAAATGATGCACATGTGACTATTAACACCTTTTCAAGCTTTCTACAAGAGAAACAACTAAAAGTGTCATTGCCTATGTTAAAATTTTTTTATATACTTGGTGTTTCAAATCACATTAATACAGATATTGGAACTAGCTATAACAGTCAAGTATTTGAGATGTTTTGTCAACAATTTAATGTTACCCATGTTACTGAGAATTTTTATAATTCTCAAAGACAAGGTATTGTGGAACTTTAAAAACTATACCTTCTTAAAAAACAAAGAAGGGGAGAATTTATATCCCCATGCATATTATTTAAATCACATTTTTATTTTTAAATTTTTAATATTTGGATGTCAAAGTACTTACTAAATGCTTTATTAGTATCTTAAAACTAGACATAATCATGTCTAGGTGAGATGAAAAGGATCTACTTATTGGCATATGGCTTGATCCTGAATACCTACTCTATTGGGGAAGAGGGAGTATTTAGGTTCTCTCCACAGAATGCTGCAGAAGCATGACAACTGCCAGAATGGTTTGTGTGACAGGCTGATCTGTGATTGCACTGAATGCCCTGACTGTGGTGACAAGAAAGCTGGTTTGGGTATATGTTTTTGACCCACCTTTGCTTGCCTTTGTCCCAGATTGGACAAGCTAAGCTGCCTTGCTTCAAGCTTTTTAACCTTATGGAACAGAGAACATTAGAGACTGTGGAAACTGACTTTAAAAAATTAGTCATAAGAAGGATTTATAATGATTCTTCTCTTTCCATCAACGTGACCAGTTATTCTAACTCAATCTTGGACTGGTCTAGTAATAATTCCAATATTACAGATTCTTATTGAAGATAGCTAAAAATCTTTATTAGCCAGCAAAGTTAACTTGGAGCTTATCCTATTTATATGAGAAACAGCCTTTCTGTTAATTCTCAAAGCCCCCTCCACCACAGGGGGTGGGGGGCAGGAGGGAGGTCAGAGTCTGAGCTTGATCTTTGCTAATTTGCAACTGAATAGAGTACCTGGACACCCCCAAAGAAGCTTTAATCCTGTTGTTTTTCTACTGTCTTGACTGTTTTTCAAGCAAGTCAGTCAACTCCTTACAGCCTGTTTTCAGCAAGCCTGCAGCCTCATATCCAGCAAGTGCAGGTGGCAGAAATTCATCAATATGAGGAAGAATATTGAGTATATATTGTGGCTTTGGTCTGATTTTGGAATAGGTGTGCTATGAGGGCCGGTCAGTCAATGATGGGCAATCAGATTTCGTAACTATATCAATCTAAGACAGAGGTATATGCCAAGAAGCTGTGGTTTATTAATAATACACCACAGAGCCATGTTTGTGCAAAATAAACACAAACAAGCTGCATATATTCTCCTTGATGGATAAGAATAGTTCGGGAAAATCTGAGATTCCCCAAGCCAGGCGCGGCCACCAGCCACCATAACTCCTAGGCAGGATTATGGAGCACAGATAAATTTTATGTCTCACTCCACCTATTTTTATTACATATTTAGGGAGGAATTGTAGCCTCCCCCAGCCTTGAAGCAGGTCGATTCAGACTTCGCTGCCACTGAATATGAGATCACCTGGGGTATAGCCTTCTGACTTAGTTGGCTCTACTCTTATGTCAACTACTGCTACACTTCTCCAAAATCCTGCTACCTGTTAAGATACCCTTGAGACATTCCAGAGACACATCCTGCATGTTGCATGTCATCTTCAAGCTCGACCCAGGCGCCAAGAATGGATTGACAGGGGATGGGCCTACCCTCTTTATAAGCACAGAATCTCAGTAAACTGGGGTGTGTGTGGGGGGCGGGGGGGGGGCTTGATCAGAGAATTTTGTCTTGGCCTCCATTATTTCTCTCAAAGTTTACTTCCATACAACTCTGGCCTCCCCACTCAGGAACCCAGTCGGCTTAGGCCACAGGCGGCTTACAGTACTGGAGACATTTTTTTCCGAACAGAACACCAATGGCTCATGCTCTAAGATCAACAATTGATAAATAGGTCCTCATGAAGCTTCAAAGCTTCTATAAGGTAAGGACAAATAGTCAGCTCAAAACAGCTCTGAGATTGCACCTCATACCAGTCACAATGGCTAAGATCAAAACCTCCAGTGATAGTACAAGCTCACAAGGATGTTGAACAAGAGGAACACTTCTCCATTGTACAAGCTTGTACAACCACTTTGGAAATGAATTTTGCAGATTCTCATGGAAATGGGAAGACTTCTATCTCAAGACCCAGCTACACCATTCCTGGGCATATACCCAAAAGATGCTCCACCATCCCATAAACGCAATTGCTCAATTATTTTCATAGCTTCTTTATTCATAAGAGCCAGAAAGTAGAAGCAACCCAATGTCCCTCAACTGAAAGATGGATAGAGAAAATGTGGTACACAATAAAACACTATTCAGCTATTAAAAAATCATGAATTTTGTAGGCAAAATGGCTAGAACTTGAGAATATCATCTTGAGTGAGGTAACCCAGTCCCAAGAAGATATGCTTGGCATATACTCACCTGTAAATGGATATTAACCACAAAATATAGGATGGCCATGCTACTCTCCAAAGACACAAACAAACTAAACAAGAAGGAAGACTGGGGGATGCTTGAATCTCACCTAGAAAGGGGAACAAAATAGTCATAGAAGGTAGATGGAGGAAGGGACCTGAATGGGAGAGGGTACAGGGGGATTCAGGATCAGGTGTGGGGAAGGACAGAAGTAGCCAAATGACTATGAGAATTAATGTTAGTCTGCCTTTGAAGGGGTTGAGAAGGTGGGGATATGAAAGAGACCTGGGATAAGGGGGGTTCCCAAGAATTAATGTGGGTAAGCCTAGCTGTTACTCACAGCACTGGTACACATGGAACCTGAAGAGGTCACCTCCTGTAGCCAGGGAGGGATCCCAGTGGATTGATAGGGATAGCAAACTACCCACAAAATTTTTAACCCAAAATTTATCCTTTCTACAAAAATTACTGGGACATAGGATAGAGCAGAGACTGGGGGAATGGACAGCCTATAACTGACCTAACTTGAGCTCCATCCCATGGGTAAGCACCAATCTCTGATACTATGTTTTGCTTGCAGACAGGAGTCTAGCAAGTCTGTCCTCTGAGAGCCTCCACCCAGCAGCTGACTCAGGGATACAGAGACACACAGCTTAACAGAGGATGGAGCTTAAGAACTCTTATGGAAAGGATTATGGGAGGGGGGCACAATGAGGGAGGGAATCAGCAGGATGGAAAGTGAATAAATGCTGTTGTACTTTCATGAATATGTATATTTCCAGTCCCTGAAACATAGACAGGCAGTAAGACTTTTTCAGGCCAGTTACTGAAAAGCACCCTACAAAGAAGCAGAACTAAACTAAGATGTGAGCCCTATAAACATCTTTACCTCTTATTGAGAGATAACTAGATGCAGTAAACATTCAGATCCCCATGGATGCTGCACCCTATCACTAGAGTTGTGTAGGAATGATGCTTCACTTACCAACCCATGGGCTCAGTAATAAGTCTGGTAGACTTTTTTAAAAGGGTCACCACTGTATATTTTAACATGATTTTTTGTTTTGTTTTGTTTTCTTTTTTTTTTTCTCTTTATTAGATATTTTCTTCATTTAATCCTAGATCCTAGAAGTTGAAGCATTTGGAGTAAATAATTTTCTTTAGCTCAACAAATACCCTTTCAGCTGTTTGAACTGTCTTCTGACAGGTCAACATAAAGTATCTTACAGAAATTCATGTGTTAGATCCTAGGGTAGGAAGTGAGATATAGCTAAAGAAAGTAGGTCATGGGTACTTGAGGTTTATTTTTCTGGCCTCCTTTTTGGTAAATTTTATTTTATGCTCACCATGAAGTAACGATTTTTTTTTTTTTCTGTTACACACTTTTACTGACATGACGTTCTGCCCAAGTATACAGGAAGATTTAAACTTGCAGAACACCCACTAAAACAGTGAGTCTAAGTAGTATTAACTCCTTCAAGTTGTTTCTGTCATGTATTTGGTGGCAATCATAATACAAGTAAATAATAGAAGTTGTTTGACTTTGTGATTGTGTTTGTTATCTATTGGGAGAATCAGAGGTATTGTTACAGTTCGGATCTTGAATGTCTGCCAGAAGTCATGTGCTAAAGACAGGGGGACCCTTAGACATGTTAAATATTTTAAAAGGTAAAACTTACTTGGAGAAAGGTGTTAGAGTGTACTTGTAAAGAAAGTAAGGTGCCTCTGGCTCATTTCTTTTTTTCCAAATTTCTGATAGCCATGAAAGGGCAACTTTGTTCTACCACACCCATCTGCAGTTATGTTCACTTCACCCTAGGCTCAGAAACAATAGAACCAGGAAACCATGAACTAAAACCATTGAAACCACAAATAAGTCATTCTTCCTTAAGTTGATTGCCCTGAATTAGGGTGTAAAGGGAAGTGCAGAGAAGAGTTTGAGGAAGTGTCCATGGAAGAGGGATTTGGTAGATACCATACTGAGATGTGAGACAAATCATAAGCCCTTTGAGGATTGAGCTAACAGCTGGGGAGCCAAGATAGTAAAGGACTCAAGGCTGTAAAGAGTGTGAGAAGCTGGACCACGTTCTCATGAGTGTTTATTATTTGGTTACTATGTTTGTCACTGTGATAAAATACTTCAGCGCCAAGAACCAAAGTAATGTTAAGATGGAAAAGCACCTCACTCACTTATATTTGTTCTAAACATTAATTTTGTGCTGAGCAGATCATTGACTTTTGTCTCCTTCACAATTCCTTAGGTCTCCATCTCTGCAGGAGGAGATTTTCCCCATTCCAAACAATTCATCTTGCAAAATTAACAAAAGTATGATCGATTACATGTTTAAACATAAATAATGTCTGAGTTCTACGTAATGTTATTTTTGATGTACTAGCCATTTTAGTTAATGTTATAGAAATCAACATTCATTACAAATTTTTGCATTAGATACTCAATTTAATGCCCAAATTTATCTTTACTTTTTATTGATTTAGTTATTTATTTACTTTATATCCTGATTAATTTAGCATTTTAAGTGGCTAACTTGGGCTTCAGGTGTTGGTAGCTCTGGTTGACTTTAATTTTCTGGGAACTTTGCATCAACATAAATCCCCTCTTTGTCTTTTGCCCATACACTTTTATATCCAAGAAAATCACCTATGTCCAAAAATATGACCCTTATCCAGTATCACCTTTTTGGTGAATAGCAGCACCCATTTTTATAGATCAGAAATCTAAGAGTCGGTCTCATAGGATGATTTTTATCTTACTTATGATCCATGTTTCATCTTCCAGAAGGTTGTCATAGATGCATCACCTAACTGTCCCCAGAGTCAATCCATTTGTTATTTTCTAATTTTTATTATCCTATATTAAGTTGTAGCTATTTCTCATTAGAACCAGTCTTTTCACTCTACTGCCATGAACACTGTATCCAATCCATTCTTTCTCCCACAACCAAGCATAAATTGCTTTAAGCTTCACTTCTGACTATATTTTTTAATGTAGCTTTAATGAATATTCTTTGCAGTTTAATTTCAAAATGTAGGTTCTTTGTGGGTTTTTTTTATTACACTTACCTTATTTCATTTGTGCTGCCTCACTGTAGTCCTCCCAATGTTTTTGAGTCATTAATTGCTAAGCTTTGCCTTTATTCCTGAATCCAGACCTTTGCATATGTTTTCCATATTGAAATTCCAACCATGTCTGTATGTTGGAGGTGAAATGGGTATATGCTAGAAACTGAACCTAGGACCATTGTTGGTGGGAAAATCAAAGTCTCTTTTTAGATTCTTAGTCTTTCTTAATATAAGAATTTACAAAAAAAAAATTAGAAACAGACACAAGAAGAAGCTCAAGGATACTTTTTTAGAGTTTGAGATGAAAATAACAGAACAAGCAGGATGAAAATTTTGGTAATTATCAAGTCAAGAGAGATGAAGAAGAGAGAAAGCCATGCCTTGGCCAACACAGCTCTGCAGGCAACTGCAACATACAGGGGGCAAGAACTTCAGAAAGAGTGTGAGGACTCCACAGGAAAAATATGTCCAGATTTTTAGGCCTCTTCTAAAAGATTTTTTAAAAAGGAAAAAAAGAAAAGAAAGAAGATAAAAGAAAAGAAAAGAAAAGAAAAGAAAAGAAAAGAAAAAGCTATGTTCTGCTGGGGTAGAACATGAAAAGTGAACAGACAGAAGTACGGGAGATGCTCTATAAATATGTAGTTGCAATGAAGGGTCAGTGACCAATTATGAGAAGGCTAACTATATTATCTTATGAAAAGAATATCCAACCCATCTCCTCAATAAGTTTAAATGAATCAGACTCTCTGTGAAGCAGTCTACTGGCTGGCCAAGTGACTAACAGTTAAGAATTCATAACCACTTTCCCCCAAATCAATTCTTAAGGGGAGAGAATATAGTGTAAAGTGGTCTAATCTCTAATTCATCTAGGGCAAGAGGTATATTGCACTATTTTCACCATGAGGAAGTAGTCTTCTAATTAAGGACTTTTTAAAAGCTTAGCTATCCCTTTCTCTTTTCTCCACATTTTTATGTGGTCATGGATGGTATTTAACTTTATAGACTTATCAGGGAAACAGAAGGCAGAGCAAAGGCAGACAATGAATGAGATATCCATTGACAATGGCCCCTAAAGCTACTAAATCCTATATAGGTACCTAGTCTCATGCTTGCTAGACATTCTTCACTGAAACACACTCCTTCCCCCTTTCATAACAGTTTTTTTTTTTTTTTTTTTTTTTTTTGAGACAAGCTCTCACTAGTTGCCCAAGTTGGTCTTAAACTGATTATTTACCTTCAGATGATTTAAAATCACTGTATTCCTGAAGCATGACCTGAACCTCTGAATCTCCTGCTTCAGCCGGCCTAGTGTCCTGGGTCACAGCACGAGATCTTTCTATGCTCCCCTGGTTAACTGAAAAGCCTTTAGTAGTAACTTTTCTCATATAGACAAAAAAGTGATTTAATATGCATTATATTTTTATAAGCACTGTAAGCAATGATTATTATTTCAGCATGTCTTAATGTCTCTATTGATGTGATCAAACACTATGACCAAAGGTAACTTGGAAAGGATAGAGTTTATTTGGCTTACAGTTCCATAGGACAGAAACTCAAATATGTCAGGAATGTGGAAGCAGGGACTGATGTCAAGGTCATGGAGGAGTTCTGCTTACTAGTTTACTTCCATGGCTTGCTCAATCAGTTTTCTGGGGAGACTGGACATATTATGGGCTTGGCCATCTCACATCAAACATTACTTAAGAAAACACCTGAAATCTTGACCTTATGGAAACACTTTCTCAACTGAGGTTTCCCTCTCTCAGATAACTCTAGTTTGTTTCAAGTTGATATAAAGTTAGTCAGGGCACATCAGAAGCATCTCATCCTCGTGGCTCAGATCGTATACTCAGAATACTAAGGAGTCTAGTGCAGAAAGATCAGAGGTTCAGGGCATGCCTCAGGTGTACAGTGATTTAAAATTGTCTGAAGGTGCAGAATCTGTTTAAGACCGACTGCAATACACAGTAAAAAAATGAACCATAAATACATGCTAAATTGAATAATTTAAAATATAAACTACACTGGCATGTTATGCATCAACTTCAAATACTCCTTAACAAATTCAACAAATTCATTCTGGTACATTATATACTGTCTGCCTGAGATCAATGATTTAATATCACAGGATACATATGGAATAAAAGGATCAAAACTGTGATACAAGTCAACATAATCTCAGTTCCTTTTGTGATGAGCTCAGATAAAATATACTCACTTAGTAAGAATTCCTAATACAATACAAACTTGGTATAGTCTTTCTGCTATGTTTGAAGTATCTCGGTGTGCTAGGAAAACATGTCTACTTCACATTCTCTACTTATGTCTTTCTGTTTCTTCTCATATGCCTCCCCTTCTCAAGCTAAGCACTGTTTTCTCCTGTGTATATATATTTCACTGTTGTCTGTTTCATTCTGTTGTTTATTTGTAGAAGTCATGTAAAAATGGAATTGTCCATGGCTAGATTATCTCTGTCTGCATAAATACATACAGAAAATGAATAAAAACAAGAAATTACATTTACACTTTTAAACATTGCTAATCTCCTTATGGTCCAATAAACATGTACCTTTTATATATGTCCATGTATTTACTAGCATAAATAGAAATATAAACCTAGACATATCTTCCTAATTTATAAAACATAATACCATGGAGGTAATGCCATAAAGGTTTTATCTTCTCCTGTCCATAACTATATTTTCTATTGGCCATCATGTATATTTTTGTTATCATTTTGTAAACATTATTTTTAGGCTATAAACTATAAAATAGTTATAAAAGATGGATAGCATCACTAATTCATAGGGAATATACGGTGAGTCACATCCATTTAAATTTCTTTGTCTGGTCTCACAAACATTCTAGATGGCTCATGGAAGCCTGGGGAAGTTTGTATGTGGTGTCACAGAGCAGTTATCTTGGTGTCTATTCATCATACACTTAGATTGTGTCATAAAAAACATTTGTTTCTCTTGTTGTTGAAATCTGATTATATAAAAATGAGTAGACATAAAAAACATGGAAAACTACACAATGTAGAAAATTTAAAACAGACACTTCTTTCTTTGTGCCAAATTTTTGCAGCTTTGGGCCAAACTTAGTATTTTCTTTATTACTTTTGTTACTGAATAAATTTTTTTAAATAAAAGATTTAATTATTTTTCAAACTGTATATCTTTGTCTTTTTGAGTGTATAAAACATGGGTGAAAGTGAGTACACTAGAGGGAATCAGGTCCCATGGCGCTGGAGTTACAGGCACTTGTGAGCAGCCCAACATGGGTGCTAGAAACTGAAGTCGGTCCCCTGAATAAACAGTACATGCTTTTAAACTCTGAGACATACATATCTATTCTTTCAATAAATTTTGACCTATCAATTTTAAAACCACTTATAATTTGAATCTGGGTGAAATTGGATATGAATTCTGTGCTGGAAGAAAGACCAAACAAGGAGGGGAAAAGAAGAGGGATAAAGATAGGGAATACAGGAAGAGACAGCTAAAAATAAGGGGCATTTGAGAGGCAATATAGAAACATAATACATTAAAAAGCTTCCTATAACCTATACATATATGAAGGCAATCTAAGTGAAATCACTAAATCATGGAGGGCACAGAGCCCCAGTTGGACATCTCTTGTTACCAAATGAAGCTTTCCCTATCAGGAATGTGTTACATCTAATTGAGTTCTTCCTACCCAAAGGGGTCCCATGGGAACCTTCTACAGTACAAGCTGTTGCCAAGGCTATTGGTGGCTCTCCACAAACTGGTAGCAAGGGAATCCTACTGAATAAACAAACCACTAATAAGGGCAGCCCACTCCCAGCAGTAGATAGGCAACACAAAACAAACTCTGTGGCATCTTTTCAAGTTATTTATCTCATAATGTTAAGTCAAGGGATTTTTTTTTTTAGCCTTACTCTGTGTGTGTGTGTGTGTGTGTGTGTGTGTGTGTGTGTGTGTGTGTTATGACTTCTGGTTTTCGATTTTAATGGATTTCCATGTATGTGAACTTGTGTATCCCTGTGTCCATATGCACATTTTGTAGATTTTTTTTTTTTGGCTTTTTTTCTTGTTAGGATGTTTTGTCCTATTCTGATTTGTTTGGTTTGTTTTATCTTATTGTATTTTCTTTTCTTTTATTTTTTTTTACTATTATTCAGATGAATGTTCATTTCTAATGAGAGATGGAAAAGATGTGGACATGGAGGGGCAGAGAACTGGGAAAGACCTGAAAGAGTAGGGAGACAAATAACTCAATTAGAAAATGCCATACTATATGAAAATAAGTCTAATTTCAATAAAAGAAAAAAGGATAGACAAACAAGAAAGGGGTAAGAGGGATGGGTATATGAATCTTCTTTTGCAGTCTACTCTTCCCATTGAGGACAAATGGGTCCCAGGAACTCAACCAATAAAGGTTGCTAGAAATTGTAGAAATGTTGGAGACTATATAACAGAAGAATAACAGCAGCGAATCCTGAAAAATACATATTTGTCAAAGGATTTGATCTTAGTCAAGACTTCATGTGGAAACCTATAGACCATGAACAATTACTAAAATCTCTTCAAAGCTTATGAGAAGAGTTTGAGTCTTTAAGGTCATGGAGAATGACTAAAAAGGTACAGTTGGTCTCTTTCTGTAAGGGTTGAAAACACCAATTAATAAGCAAGGCAAGTAACACTGTGTCTTTCCTCACAATCTGGCCCTCTCTCCTACAGATTATACATTGAATATCTTCAGATGATCTTCTATATATATGAACAATGCCTTCCTGGGAATATAAAAGATAACCTTCTAATGAAAGTCAGCATTGCATAAAATGTCAAGGTTGTTGAGAATCATCTTTACTACAATCCACAAACCCAGAATATTTTTCTTTATTTCTTTTTCTTGTCTGTAAGAACAATAGCTGTATTTCTCTTGATTAATCAGCTCTGAGCTTGTAGCTATGTTAAAATATGTATCTCCTCATTTTTCTTCCTTTTCTTGATGTAATAAAACACAGCAGCATGCTCAGAAAGTGTAGAAAGGGGCAGGTGAGATGGCTCAGCGGGTAAGAGCACCCGACTGCTCTTCCGAAGGTGATAAATTCAAATCCCAGCAACCACATGGTGGCTCACAACCATCCGTAACGAGATCTGGCTCCCTCTTCTGGAGTGTCTGAAGACAGCTACAGTGTACTTACATATAATAAATAAAATAAATCCTTAAAAAAAAGTGTAGGAAACATTTAGAAACATTTTGTCTATGGGCATCCCTCATATGAGTATGTAGGTACACATGTGTAAAGACAAGTGAACCCATAGCAGGCGTGCATACAATAGTGGTTTAGAATGACTTACCATAGAGTGACACTATAGCTGTGGTGGTTTATTTAGAAACAGTCTGGTGTTTACAGAATAACACAATTAATTACTGATAACATTTCTGAATGCATGTCGCTATCATTACATGCTAAATAACTGCATTCTATGTCTTTATATGGCTTGTGACTATATATTATATACACTATTTACACACATACAGACTTGTATATTTATCCTGAGCTCATCCAATTTTCTTTTTACCTTAATATCTTTATTAAAATTTGTCTGTTATTGTGTCTGTGTCTTTGCATCTGAACACATTTTGTGATGGAAAGAATGAAAGGGGAGAAATAAGGAAGAAATCAAACAAAGAAGAAATATTATAAAATGTTTTAATACATGAACAAAGAGTAAATATATGCAACACTTCCATGAACAAATCCTCTTGGACATTTGTATAATATAAAAACATTATTTGATAAAGTTATATTTGGAGCAGAGCTACAGTAAAAAGAAAACACAGAAAAACAAAAGGCATCTGGTCATAATCAATCATGAATTCAGAAATAGATATTTAAGAAAAATATAAAATAATTGTCAGTGTAATATATGGATCAATGTTAGAAGGGAGGCTTCCTGCAATGTCATTGGTGCTTTCTAAGTGATTAGTAAAGCTAAAATCTGTTTCCAAGCCATTAGATACTTGCTAATAAAGATGGTTCAGTAGCAGCAATAGCATGGCTTGAAGCTGTACTTTGCCATGATATCATAGCTTGTGAGCTTCAAATATTTTTTCAGCCTCTATTATGCATGGGAGGGAGCAGAAAGTCTGGGTGCTCTGACTGTCTTTCACTGTTCTGAAAGCCTGAAAAGGTTTTGATGTTCTAACAGAGGGGGAAAAGCTAGGATACAAGCAAGCAAATAAAAGATACTAGATCAAAAAGATCTTTTTAAGGACAGTACATGCACTAGCCCGAGGGTATTTCAAATATTTATAATACTCTACATATTTAATCTCTAACAGTTCTTGAGATGCTGTGTTCAGGACCCAGTACTAACACACAAGGCTGGGTGCTGATGATATCAAAGTCACTGAAGGAACATAGAAGGAGGGACATGAAGGGAGTGTCTGAAAAGACAAAATAATCAGAACTCTTAAGGCAACTCAGATGATGAGATTCACAAGATGACAGAACATTCGAAATCCCAATGGTTTGTTTCACAAACAGAACACTAAGGCAGGGAGAAAATTCCCTGGATGTCTTCATTACTGAGAACTGCATACCTCTGAGGAAAGAACTTCTGCCTTTCAAAATGAGATGAACAAATAAGAATTTATCAGAATCACAGGGCAATAATTCAAACATGATTGCATGACTGCAACTATCTCGGCAGAGGCTAGATTGCTAGTGGCAGTGAGTGTTTTGTCCTGTGACAGATATCTGAAAAAACAAATGAAGACAGTGAGTAATATGTCATAATTTGCAGTTCTAGGGGTTTCAATCTATACTCAAGTGACTCAGTTTCTTGAACAGAACACAGAGAGAAGAGGACATTGTAGGGAATGGCTCCTCTGGGAAAAATAGAGAAAGACAGCAAAGATACAGCCTTCAAAGGCATGCTGTCCTGCTGCCACCATACCCCTTCCAAAACGATCTATGTCCCTCGACTAGGCTCCAAATTCTACTAGACCATTCATCTATGAGTGTCATTGATAGGAAGGCCCACATGACCCAAACACCGTGCATTACTGCTGCCTTCTAAGAATTAGTCCTTTCAAATATGAATATTTTCAAGACAAATTTTATATTCACATCACAATTTTATAGCCTAATAAAGACTTGCTTCATATCTATAAGTGAAAAATATCAGCTGGTATATTTGTATTATGGATTCTTCTTTGAGGCATATTGTAAGGAATAAGACGACAATTAAGAAAAACACACTGAGTCTGATGGTTAGCTTAGTTGGTAAAGTGTTTGATTGTTATGCACAAAGCCCCACATTTGATCTCTACCATATAATTAATACAGTGGTCCAGACTTGTAACCGGAGCACTTTGGAGATAGGGGCACAAAGATCAGACGTTCAAAGTATCCTTATCTAGATAGTGATACTAACTAAAGTCAACCTGTGATAGTTGAGATGCTGCCAGAGAGAAAGGAAAAAGAAATGAAGAGAGTGGGGAGGATTGGGAGAGCAGACAGGAGAGAGGGAGAGTGAAATGGAGAAGAAAAGAGAAGCAAAAAAGAGAGGAGAGGAGAGGAGAGGAGAGGAGAGGAGAGGAGAGGAGAAGAGAAGAGAAGAGAAGAGAAGAGAAGAGAAGAGAAGAGAAGAGAAGAGAAGAGAAGAGAAGAGAAGAGAAGAGAAGGAAAACATATAAAGAGATGTACAAGGAAAATGGGAAGGAAAGCACACAAAATGTCCATTTTAATTGGGAAAAAAAAGAAGATATGACACAAAAATAAAGCAAATGATTTAGGGTTGTCCCAAAATATGAAGATCTTATGAGTTATGACAATGTAAAACTGACACCCAATTTTGTTCTCTAGTCTATGGAAGGTATAAATAACTACTTTATAAAGCCTTATCTAGTTATTAATTGACAACTCTTTTTTACAGTGTAGCTTATTCCACTGAAGAGCAACCTGAACCAGTTCACATATGCACCGCATTAACATCACACTGTACATGAAAAATATATTTACATTTTAATTATCAGTAGTAAAACTTTTTAAAGAACAGTCTAACTCAGCAGATCTCAATCTGTGAATTACAACTTCCTTGAGGGTCACATATTAGATATTCTGCAAATCAGATATTTATAATATGATTCATAACAGTAGCAAAATTACAGTTGTGAAGTAACAATAAAATAATTTTATGATTGGGGGTCACTGTAACATCAAGAACTGTACTAAAGTATCTCAGCATTAAGAGAGTTGACAGCCAGCAGTCTAAAAGGTAAACCTTGGACTTGCCTCCATTTTCCATGTAAAAACTGCATGAGAGAACCATACTTCTGTTTGAAAGGATTTTTTTATATATGTTACGTTACCTATCATAAATTTTTTTCTACCTGTTCTTCTTTCACCTACTCCACTTCTCCAAAATGATAGACCAACTACCCTGCCATTGCTATCTTGGTACCCATCTATAGGCCAACCCCATACCTGCTCTTAGAAAGCACTGGGAAATTTGCCTTCTTTGAAAAGCTCATTCCATTTCTTCTCTTATTGACTGTGCTGGCATTAATATTTTTATAAATTATACTACATAGTTGACTCAAACACTGATTCATGGCAATTAAGACTCCTGTGTTATAACATATGTTATTGATAAATTTCCCCCCGATTTTTCATGTGGGCAATGCTGTTAGTTTTATTTTGATCGACACTGGTGCCTGTTAAGTTTTTTCATGCTGCATTCAGCATATGACTGAAACTTTTAAAATATTTCTTGTATCCCTTTCAGTTCTCCTGTCTAGCTCTGTATCACACATAGATTGATCTAGTCATCTAAGTTTAGAATAAAAATGTTGATTAGACTTAGGCCAAATCTATGTTTTAAAAGTGATGCTCTTGCAAGGTAAAACTCATTACTTATAAGGCCTTGTCATATGGAAAAAGAGATTTGGATTTGAAACTACTTGGGATCAGATGAGAGTAATGAAAAGGAGACTTTTCTTGTAAAGATCATTAATACAGACTAAGTAGCGATATATTGAGGATTGGATTCTAACATACATCATTTGTCTACCAGCCTACTTATCAATTTATCTATCTACTTCTGTGGTGGATTGGCTGTGTGGCAATGAAGAGTAGCACTATTCAGAGATGTGGTCCTATTGGAGGAGGTGTGCCCTTGTTAGAGGAGGTGGGCTTTTAGGTCTCCTATTGCATAAGCTCCACCCAGTACAAAAGGGGGTCCCCTCCTGGTTGACTATAGAAGACAATCTCCTCCTGGTTGCCTTCCATTAAGCTACAGAACTCTTATCTCCTCATGCTTCATGTCTGACTGTCTGTTGCCATCTTCCCGCCATGATGATAATGGACTGGAAATCTGAAACTATTAGCCAGCCCCAATTAAGCGTTGTCCTTTGTAAGAGTTGCCTTGGTCATGATGTCTCTTCATGGCAATGAAACACTAACAAAGACATTATCTATGTCTCATTTTTGTATTTTTAAATATAGTATATTTTAATGAATATTTAAAATAGAGATCAGAGTATAGCTTGTTACGAAACAGTAATTGGCAAGAAAGTATGGATGCCTGTGGTTTTGAAAATTGGCGAAGAAAAGAAGTTATCAGTATAAACTTGACCAAATGAATGGAGAAATAATGAAGAAAGAGATGAGTAGAAGCCACACAGGGTAAGGCTGAAGTCACCATATGATACTCAGGACTAATCTCTAGCATCATACTTCTTGAGAATAGAACACAGCACCATATCAATTACCACATCATGATGCTGCCTAACATTTATCTAGTGCTTAGAGGTGAAAAGGCAATTGAATCCATTTTTGAGATCCATTAGATTTCAGACACCAATAGCTTAACCAGCCACTAAAGATCTGGGATAGCAACAAGTTCTCTAAAGTTAATTAATATCAGAATGTATATTTTCATAATTTTTAACAGGGAAGTTTATTGGATATTAGTAAAATTTAGATTTATCACACTTTGGTGTGCTTAGATCTGATCAACGAACTTGAAAATTGTATTAGTAAGCTAAAGGAGGAAGCATGATATATTATAAATTCTTTCTAATGAACTTTGTGGGACCCTGATATAACTGTCTCTTGTGAGGCTATGCCAGTGCCTGGCAAATACAGAAGTGGATGCTCACAGTCATCTATAGGATGGAATACAGGGCCCCCAATGGAGAAGCTACAGAAAGTGCCCCAGGAGCTGAAGGGGTCTACAACCCTATAAGAGGAACAACAATATGAACTAACCAGAACCACCAGAGCTCGTGTCTCTAGGTACATATGTAGCAGAAGATGGCCTAGTCAGTCATCATCAGGAAGAGAGGCCCTTTGGTATTGCAAACTTTATATGCCCCAATACAGAGGAACGCTAGGGCCAAGAAGTGGGAGTGGGTGGTTAGGGGAGCAGGGTTGGGGGAGGGTATAGGGAACTTTTGGGATAGCATTTGAAATGAAAATTAAGAAAATATCTAATAAAAAATTATCACTTAAACTCCTTTAGTTTCATACATGCAAAATAGGGCTAAAATGATATACTTGCAAAGTTCAATAAAAAAAAAACAAAACCACAAATTATAGTCTTCCATTAAATCATAATAATTCAACTAGTAGTAACATAAGGAAAATGGACAAAAATTATAAAAATATAGAAATTAAAAATCACTATCATTAAACTTGGATAAATAGATTAAAAAGTAACAACAAAAAAAGACAATTTTCAAAAACCTTGTACCATCCCCAATTTTGCCAACAATTGATGTCCAAAATATAGGCTTCTTAGCAGAAACCATTGCTGAAAATCAAAAGTGGTTAAAATGCAAAGAGCCATCATGTGAAGAACCCAAGACCAGCAGATACATTTGCAACACAATCCCTGCACCTGAATTCCAGGGAACATCAGAGAAGAGGGGCTAAAAAAAACTGTTATAGTGAGAGGAGCCGCAAAGCTTTGAAGAGATTGTATTGAGAAAGGAAAGAGAAGCTTCCCACATACATGGTATCTCAACAATATGGCTGCCTAGACAAGATATTAAGAAATGCGACAGCAGTCAATGTGTTAACTCAGATAGCAGAAATCTCAGTGTCCCATGTTTACACAGAGAACTCTAGGCAACTAAGGGAACACTCAGATACGGAGAAATGGTCTTCTTCAGGTGTGAGCTCCTTAATTGCTCATCCAATACCGAGTGGTCAGACCTGACAACATAGTCATACATGCAACAATAAATGGACTCAGCAGGTAATGGTTATGTACCTATATGTTTATCCATATACGTTACAATAATATTTAATGGAAACATTTAATGTATTACGAAAAGAACCAAGACAAGGCTCATCAGAAATTTACATAATGGCAAATGGAAGTAAGAAAGGGAAGAGAGCAACAGCGCAAGTATTTTGATTTAAAATTGAAAACAAGATAAGAGAACATAATACACTGTGATGGTTAGTGACACTATTAGGATGTATGGCCTTGTTCAATAGGTGTGAACTTGTTGGAGGAAGTGGATCACTATAAAGGTGAGCTTTGAGGCCTCCTAGTGTTTAAGCTCTGCCCTGTGTGGAGGAGAGACTCCTCTTGGTTTTCTGGGACAGTCAGTCTCCTCCTGGCTGTGTTTGGATCAAGATGTAGAACTCTTGGCTACTCTGGCACCATATCTGCCTACATACTGCCATGCTTCCTCCTATGATAATGGATTAAACCTCTGAAACTATAAGTCCTAGTTAAAGATTCACCTTTATAAGAGTTGCCTTGGTCAATGGTGTCTCTTTACTGCAATAAAAGCCTAAGATGCATGCATACTGGTGTACATGCATACCTGTATGCATGCACATGACATTTATGCAGACTCATATGGAAACATTCTATTGGTTGAACTTACTTTAGTGTTTCAGTGTTAATTAATGTACTTTTGGTTCCATTGATACCATGTGATATTCCTTAGTTGTCTTGCTGCTTGGACTTCCAGCATAGAAAATAAAAGGCCCTATTATACTGCTCTGCCTTTTGTCCCCAAATACTTGCTTGGAATTATGATTTACCCAGGAGAGTCACAAAGCTGATAAACTCAATTGAGCAGGACAGGAGAGATATTCAAAAACAAGATACTTTCTCTAAGAAGCAAGACTGCAAGACATATGCATTAGATACAGAAAGAAGGGCAACATTAGGCATTTGAAGTCAATTTCCAGAATCAGACTATCTATTCTTTCTCAGGTCAAAGGAGCACAGCTTGGGGATGAGGGTGGAGGTAGCATCATGCCTCCATCCAGCTGGGTTCCCTTGCTGCCATCCCTTTAAGCAAAAGCCACTGAAGAGAAAACCTATTAGCAGGCTTCCCTGAGAGTGCCGAGACTACAGCAGCCCAGCTATCCATATTTCCCATTCACTCTGTGCCAGAGCTCAGGGAGGCAGCCAAATGAACCAGCCCACTCTGCTATACCCACTCATTTGACTTATTAGCAGAATGGTAATTATGCTGCCAAGGAATGAAGGGCAATGAGTGGGAGTTGAAGGAAGTGATTTACTGGCAATGGAATGACAGGCCTGGTACCTCTTTATGAAAGAAGGCGGACAGGAGGAGGAGAGGGAAGGTGGACAGTAATCCAGTCGGGGGTGAACATCTTCTGCACCTTCTTTGGAAACTTGCTTAAAAAGAACTGCCGCTATAATCAGACCATCCACCCACTCACCCTTATAAAACAGCTTCACAAGCAGGCCCCAAAGGGGACCCTTTTTAATAAAGAGTGTGGGCTTGCTTATGGGTGCTTTTGGAGACAGTTTTAACTGCCTGCTCTTTCTAACTAGCTTAATGGTGTCTCATTCGATAGACAAATACAGTCTACACTAAAGTTAGAGAAGCTCGAGGGAAGTCTTGTCTAGCAGTTGGGTTGAGGTACGCGTTCCTCACTTGCTGAAGGTTTGCTGTGCCCAACACTGTACTAGGGATGTGAGGGCAAGTCAGACGGATACTCCCCAGCTTCTCACAAATCGGTATAAAGACAGAAGATGAATGACTGAATTAAGATATAATCTCAGTAGAAATTGTTACAGTACATTAGCAATGTGGTAGATGAGGCAGTGCAGAAGACATATTGCAGTAGGTGGTGGTTTTTGCTAGGAGTCCCTTAGACAAAGATCTGGAGTGTAATAATATTCCTCACTTGAAAGAAAACTAATATCCAGATTCTAAGTAAAAGTGAGTGGGCATTCTGAAAGACAGCAGCAAGGCAAAGGGCTAGGAGAAGAGTGGGGAGAAGTCAAAGAAGACTGGGGTGGGGTAGGAGGGTCAGGCCGGGACAGATCTCAGGACAGGAGGACTGGGGTGGGGTAGGAGGGTCAGGCCGGAACAGATCTCAGGACAGGAGTTTGTTAAGTTCAATTCCAAGAAAAACAAAAGCAAGGACTATTTTGGATCAAAGAGTAAACATGATCCAGTTTATGTTTTAAAACATGCTTTGCCATGAAAACATGCTTCCCAATGTCAAAGGAAAGGAATCAGGTGAGGAAAGACTGTTAAAACCGGCAAGGATTGGAGTATTGAACTATGTAATAGACACAAGGCAGAATGAATTAAATAGATTACAAACTCCACATGACACTAATAGAGGTGTCCTCCAATGAAACAGCTACCCTGTGCTCTTCCTTTACACTAGCAACTTGCTAGCTATGTGCTCTGCAGATTCAGGATTCGTTATCACTGCTTAATACACTTCTTGGAAGATTGAGAGCTGTCTGAGAGCTATAGACGTCAGTGTGCTGCAGTCTAACTGATAAGAAGTTATTACACTATCTTACATGATCTAGAATTCAGAAATTGCATCTAAAGTACATGTGGTCCCCTTTGAATTACAGTGCTTTTTCACTTGGGGATCACAGATATGTATTACCAAGAGTCACCCTGAGTCTTCAACTCAGGTCTTGCTTTCTAAGCTTTTCCTCAGATCTAGAACAGTACCTGCCAAATAATAGCTACTCAAATATACATGAAGATAAAGGCTGGTCGTAGTGAATAGATGGAGAATTTTCGAGTGGGGAAGTTGGTAAGACAGGAATCAGTCAATCTCAGGTAGTTTCATTAGAAAGGCCACTGTGCACTCATCAATCCATAGGGATTAATAAGTACATTTAATAGTTTGACATATAATTTTGAAAGTTAAAAAAAATACAAATTGATAGATGCTTTGGTCAGGTTCAGGCCACACATGCCATGCATAGCATTGAGTATTTCAGTGGACCCGCATTTATAGAACTCCTTCAGGCCATGGTTAGAATGTGATAATAAGTAAGGGAATGGAAACAGAATTGTCCAAAATGAATGATAGAAAGTTTTCATTTGTTGTCTTTATCTCACAGTGTTAATTGCCCTGTGCATAGACTGTGGATGTACTGGTGGTTTATTTTGTACTTCCCAGTTGGTTCTCAGGAGATCAGAGATGAGGCTTGTCATGCACACTGGCTATATTTTTGCTCACATGAATATCACCTTAAGCTGACTGTAAATCCCATAGCAAAAGCATGAGGTTCTCCTTATATGTTTACCCCTAAATGTGGCCATTGCACTTATGTTTTTGTTGTCAGGCAAGCTGGATTCCTCTGTAAACATACACACAGAGTTTTGTAGACTTGCAACCCCCATTTACATGGCCACTTACAATCCAAAGCCCATTCACCACATGCTTTTATTTCCATTTCTGAAAGGCCTCCTTGGAGCCCAGTCTGCCTTCTGGTTGGTGGTCTTTTGAATGTGCCATGGTACTCCAGACCAGGAATGACATGCTGTACTAATTTCTCTCACACAAAACAGAACCCACCATAAAATCTGCAAAACGGTCCTTGACTTTATCAAACAGCTGAAAGGACACTTTGGGAACATAGAGAAAATAATGGATATCTTATACAATGAAACCAAACAATTGAAGTTAGTCACTTAATCTCAAATGTGTTTCTGTTCTCACTGACCCTCAGACACCCTCTGGACCCTTTTCCTACAAGGTCCTTGCTTCCATCCAGTGGACCTTCACCCTACTCTTCTTTCCTTTCACACACTTATCAGAGTAATAAAGAGAATTATTTTTTGCATCTTACTTAGTATCTTAATGGATTCCCTGAAAGCCTTTTCATGTCCAACATAAAAGGTCATATAGCTTTGTCAATACCTTTAAATCAAGATATTATTTTAACTAAAAGGAATTTGTCTTCTCATTGGAATTCAAGTATGAACTGAGAAATAAAGTATTTCTCCCAGCTCAGTTTTATGAAGGACATAGATATTTGCTATGATCTATACCATATTCCTATCTCCATCTTGATTATCTGCACCCTTCTGTACTCTAGTTATAATAAATTCCTAGTAGCAAGTTCTCACCGACACTTCAATTCTTTTGATCACTCTTGTCTAAAGCCTGGAAATATTAATATCCACTTTGTATAGGTAAAGCCTACTTAATTGTAAAATTATCTTAGAAGTAACATCCTTTAAAATAATTTCCATCCTACTGGGTAATGCTGCCTTTTTCTCGAGAGAAGCTTAAGTAATTCTATTACACCTGTATGCACTGCTATACTAGGTTTTCTCATTCACATTACAACAGTCTGATCACTCTCTGCTCATTTCTCTGTCTTCATCTCCAGGCATCCTGGATCCTTGAATTCTAGTATCTAGTTACCAAATGAATGAGATAATAAATGAATAAACTGGCAAGAGAGATTATGATGCTATCAATGACCATCCCTTTCATTGTTATTCTAATAACTATACCTCTAATTTCAAAAGACATGAATGATGAGGAACCAAGGAAGACAACATTCTTTTTGTTTTCATTTTTGATCTCTAAAAAAAAAAAAAAAGCCACCACAGCTTTGACAGCAACTGGATATGTTGGTTACAAACACTGTGATGTGTTTTGGCCCTTGAATCCTATACATTATGGCATATGCAAAAAAGTCATAATTTCAAGATGATAATTTGAATGAAAACAGATGGTATTTCAGTAGTGGCACACATAGATTCTTGCATCTTGCAGGTCATGTTCCCCAACCCCTCCTCTTGGGAAATATTACATTTGCCATGTTTCTTTCCCCACTTCCCTCTCCCCCACCCCAGCCATATGTTTCATAATGAGGGCACTTAAAATACCATAGAGTTGGCCTGTCCTCATGATATTTAAAATATGAGATGTGACAATATCTTAAACATGTTTCAAACACATGGCTGCCTAAGAAGAAGGAAAAGCAATGGAGAAAAGTTCACACTGAGTTATTTTGAGGGGAGGTCGCCTGGAAGGGAGGGAATGTCGTGTTAGGGATTTCGGATAACAGAAAAACTGGCTGTTCCAGGCATAAAGCAGGAAAGATGGTGTTTGACAAATGTGCGATGGATGTTTCTGGGAAACAGACTATCAGTCGGGAAATATATATTTTAATTTATAAAAGCAAAAAGCCTGGGCCACCCAAAGAGTTTGGCTATCCGTTCTGCAGTCTGAAGAGAATGTGAGTGAAAGGTCACCCATCTGCTTTGCTGGGTGTGATCCTGCTTTGCTGGGATAATCTGCTGCAGGGCTAGCCTCAGGGGACACTTGGCTGGGCTTGCCACTGCTGGCAGCAGGTGAAATATCAGATGAAGACAGGATAAATAATAAATGAGCCCATTTTTCATATTTGGATGGAGGAAAATGTTAATAGAGCTAGGAACATTTGGATCCCTCATTCAAACACTGAATCTTGATTATTTCAGAACTGACCACAGTCTCCAAAGGCCTTGGTATTTCTCTTCCATAGGATGTGCTGACAAGTAGACCATATTTGAGTGTCTGTGTTCCTTCACTCCTAATATTGGTTCAGTATTTACAAGTACATCTACTTTGCTATGGTTTTGTTTTTATTTCTCACTTGTCTTTGAGATGAATTTGAGATACATACACACACACACAAACACACACACACACACAAACACACACACGATCTCTTTCTACATTGTCTATTTATTTATGGGGAAAATAGCCTTATCACAATTACACTGAGTAGTGAAGTCAATCAAGGGTACAATCTAGTGTGCAGTGGTCATGGGTGCTAAACCAAAGATGAACCCTCACAGTCATTCAAGCAATAACACATAGACCTTTCCCAGGCCATCAGACTCTGAGGCAGCTGCTTCATGCGCTCCCTCAGCTCTGAAACGGTTTTCACTCCTTTCTTTCCTTTGCTGTACTTTGGGGCTTGAGGAAGGACGGAGAATCATCTTTTCACAAAGTCAGTGGCTGATCTCTTAAGCTTCAAGAACATGTGACTTCCACTTTATATTTTCTTGATTCACCTTGAGGTGTCTACAGCACAACAGAGTGGTGCTCCTCCTTATTATGAAGGGCAAGGCATTCTCTTGAAAACAGAATCTTGAAGAGGGAATTCAGTTCTCATATAGCAGTGGGCCTTCCCCATAATACTACCCAAATTTTTGAGACACCAGAGAACTGAGCTCCTCTAGAGGCAGTGTATGCATCCAGCAAGACATGTTACGGTTATTTGTGACTGCTGATCATAAATCTAGATCTAGAGACATGGCCATGAGTGTAGATCTTCTATGATGCAACTAACAGTTCTTCAGTTGAAAATCAGTAGGGAAACAAACAGTGAACCCAAAGTGGGATCCACCCGAGGCTAAGGACTCAGTCTCCGTTTTCTTTGCAGTTCAAATTCTCTTTACCTCTCATTTGTAATGATGGCGACATCACCAGTTGTGCATCTCTGGTTTGAAACCCCCCTTCTCCATAAATTTTGGCCTCCCATATGAGACTTCCCCTTGCAGCCCTAGAGTTCACAGTTTCAGCTTTAATCCAGGCTCTCACTTTCAACTCTGAATTGGCTAGTTTCAAAGTCCGTTTCCAGCTCTTATCTACACAGATGCTGGAATGAGTTTTCACAGTCAGCACACTCTGCTTGTGGCATTTCTATGACCTCAAGTGGCCCCTTTCAGAAGCTCCTCTGTGCCTTGCAAATGGAGTTGAGGCACCTTTGTTCTGAGCTAACCACCTCTGTAATGTGTTCTTCTCTCCATATTTCTATCAGAGTTTATTGGTTTCTACTTCAGTCCTTGAAAATGCGTGCCTTATTTTGTCACATGTCATTCTTTCCTTTCCACATATAGTACCCTTTCATTTCCTGACATAAAAAAAAAAAAAGACTTCAGACCACTCCAACCTGGTGTTTATAGGGTGTCACCGAGTAATAGAAGTAATCACCATGCAAGACCTTAACTCTGAAACATTAAGTCAATGTTTTGTTTTCCCAACTATACAGAAGAAGAATACTATCACGTTGTAGGATCCTGTTGGTTAGTGGGGTGCTATGAATATAATACATACCAAATAGGTATATACTGAACAAATGAATAGATCATAATCTCTAAAGAAAAAATGCTTGAGTCATTCACAGTAACCTTCTTTATTATTTGTCATTTCACTTTCTGCAATTTTGTCTACCAGGTTTCAACAATGGTACAAGATAAATGAGAAATTCCAGAAACAAACTGTTCACAGATATTACATTCACATTGTTCTGTGCAGTGCGATAGAGCCTCACATGGTCTACATCACTCTATCCACATGTGGACATCATCTACATCAATACATCCACATGTGGATGATAGCTTTGCCCAGCATCACCATGCTGGATATGTTACCCACTTGGTAGTCTCTTCTTGTCTGCCTAAGTATCAGATGGATTGTCATGTATCGTGATACTTGTGTTTAAGGAAATGTTACTGTGGTGATGTAAATTTACATTATAATCCTAAGTCTATGGTATTCATCTCATTTCACTATCACATAATGTTACATCGTATATCGAAAAGATAAAGAGAGTAGAATAAAATACATTGAAAGGAAACTCACATTCACTAAACTTTTTATAGGTTTGAATAAATTACATTATTTTTATTAACCACTTGTTGAACCTAACATAAATTATAATTATTGTAGTTAGGTATCTATGGAAAACATTGCATGCACACCACACACACAAACACACCACAAACAAACACACCACACACACACACACACACACACACACACACACACACACAGAGAGAGAGAGAGAGAGAGAGAGAGAGAGAGAGAGAGAGAGATCAGTATATCTGTGATACTAGGCATACACTATGGTCTTAAAAGTATTTCAAGTGGGTAAAGAGAAAATATATTTGTTTTAAATAATGCCTAGAAATGAGATCAATTGCTCTTGTTAAATTAACCCACATAGTAGAAAGGTAAATCTCCAAACATAAGAGGGAAAATTGAAATAAACTGAAAATTACACATTCTGAAAAAGAAAGACTAGTTATTGGTGCAGATATTCCAACTTACAGATGGCTTTGAGCTCTGTTTAAATCCTAGATATCTGTCAGGAACAGTATAGATTTGGATATGACAGCTGCAGAAGCCAGTGCTGGCCTTTGTCTATAGGGTGAATCCAGGGCTTATTTCCATAAGTGTCAAAAAAGCAACCGTGTTACAGAATTCAACTAGCACAAAGTTCACAGGGTTTTGGGTTACTGTGTTATAACAAGTGTTAGGGTAAGACATTTGTCAGTATAAAAATATTTGTTTACAGTGTTCAAATCCACAGAAGAGAAGTGGCCTGAGCATAATGTGGTTGAAAATATTTTAAAAATATATATTTTATATTTTTTCATGTTAGATTTTTACCTAACCCCCATATCTACCTATTAATGATCTCCCAAAGCATTTTATCATGTCCCTTGCATCCCGATGATCCATGATAGTTTCTCAAACATTTTTCTTTTTCATGACCTTTATAGTTTTGAAGATTAATGATCATGAATTTTTATACTGTCCTTCATTTGGTATTTTCTTCATATTGTTTTTGAACTCAAGTTATGTAATTGATAAAACAAACAAACAAACAAAGAAACAAACAGGCTGGGCAGTGGTGGTGCATGCCTTTAATCCCAGCACTTGGGAGGCAGAGACAGGCGGAGTTTGAGGCCAGCCTGGTCTAGAGAGTGAATTCCAGGACAGCCAGGGCTATACAGAGAAACCCTGTCTCGAAAAACCAAACCAAACCAAACCAAACCAAACCAAACCAAACCAAACCAAACCAAAACAACAACAACAACAACAACAACAGCAGCAACAACAACAAAACATAGAAATAAAGTGTGATTCACCCCCACCATGTTCTGGTACATGCTAATTCTGTGAGCATTGCTATCAATGTTACTTAGCATGCCCTTTGTATTTTGAACAAATAATAACTCCATGACTTTCCTGGTCCTCTGCATGTTGTCTTTCTGACTTCTCTGTATCATTATAACAATACTACATGCTTTCTTCATAACAGTCCTGCTCTCAGTACACCAAGAGTGCATGCTTTCTTCCCAGTTTCTCTCTTCTGTCATATTAAAGGTGTATGCCTTTCTTGTGACTGTTCCATTATACCAGAAATTATTTGATCATCTCAAGATTTATATGCTGTTATCATATCAAAGGTACATTGTTATCTCCACAACTCCTATATCCCGCCATGTCAACTGCCTTGTGTCATCAACCAAGGATATCTTCCTTTTTAATAATGTATCTATCCCATTATGCAAGTACATATTTCTCTACTTTCTTGTTCCATCAGGTCAAGAGTATGTACAATGACTTCCCTTCCCTTTACTTTAAGTGAACATGTTGTTCCAATGACTTTCCTATCCCATTACCTCAAGGACACATGCAGTCTTTATGAATTTCATTCCATTCACATTAAGTGTGTATGCCAACTCCATGACATTCCCACCCCCATCTTATCAAGGTACCTGATGTCTCTTTGCTTCTGTGGTATCTTCTTATTTGTTTATTCCTTCATAAGAAGAATACAAGCTGTCACCAGGACAAGCCCAGTGATATCAACTTCAATAGACTATATACTTTGAGTTTTGCCATTTTCTCCACAATGAGGTTTTATTCTGTTCTATTCAATTCTTTCAGAAGCAAGTCAGTATATATCTTAACAAAATTGGAATATCTAAAAAACATTAAAATTTCTTTACATAGAAGATTTTTTCTACTAGCATTAATGATATAATCATTTACTCATTCATTCATTGACATCTGTCTCTCACTGTATGACCCAGCATCATATATGTAATTTTAAAAACACACAATCTTTTACAACATTTTCCAGGTTCATTTTGTAAAATTCCCAGTACCAGTCATAGACCTAGCCATTTCTCCAAGAAGCTCCATATCTTTTATCTGGAGAAAAACATCAGAAACAATAAGCAGGATGTTTATTGTACTTGTTACGACTTGGTAAAGTCCCCTTAGCATGAAAAAATGTCAAGGACAGATATGTATGCTAACTGGAGCATACACACATATCCACAGATATGTCAAGCTGTAATCATTGCTCATACTATACTGAACATGAGCTCATACTAATCCTACTATGTCTAATGAAGTGGTCCCATTTACTATTCCTGCTTCTGGTGGCCTTTGTTTTTCTGTAGCATACCACAGCAGTAACAAAAAAGCTACTTTTTACTATCTGCCATCCACTTATATAATGCCACTGTTATATGGATTGATTTTAGAATTATTCAACCCTCTTCCCATCATAGAGCTCTTTATCAATGAGAATACATGGCAATTCAAAGATTTCTTAGCTGTTGGTCTTACAAGTTTCCCAAGGGACTTAAATTAACTTCTTTCCCCAATCCATAGCAGTGAGGTTCTTCCATATATAATATAAGTAATAAAGTTAGTCTCTCTGTTTTGGGGATTTTTCTTCCCAACCTAATGGATGGTTTTCAGAGCTTTCTGTTTCTATTTTTCATACACCCTTCATTTTGTGACCCTTAACTGCTGTTCCCTCTGTGTTTCCATTGCTTTGTCATTTTGTGGCATTATATAATTGAAATCTTGTACTGTTGCCTTCATTTCATCTTATCTTTACTTAGCTTCAACACTGAAAGGTCAACCTTGCTTTCCATGTATTCAGTAGCTGGTGTCTTTTTATTATTGAATGATTATCATTCAAGTCTTTGCCAATTTGATACCAAGCTGGACATACCTGGGAAGAGGAAACCGACACGGAGGAAATGCTTTCTTAAGACTGTTTGGTAGCTAAGTCTGTGTAACATTTTCTTGACTGCTGATTGATCAGGGAGAGCCTGGCCTACTGTTGTAGGTGGTGACATTCCGAGGTAGACGGGCCTGGGCTTGGAATGTGTGAGAAAAGTAGCTGAGATGGTCAAAGGGAGTGAGGCAGTAAATAATATCCATTTGCCGTCTCTCCTTTAGGTTAGTAGTGTTAGAAGGGATATTTTCTCTCTCTCTAGTAAATGTAAGATTAGCAATAAATTTGGGTAAAATGTTCTCTATAAATTGAGAATGTTTCGGTGTCTCAGCCTATCATTTAGCTAATATGCTGGCCCTTTTTAGCATGCTTGGGTATTGATTTTTCAAAGATTTTTTTTTTTCAATGTCAATATTTTTTCTTTATATCTGTTGATACTGTTGATTACACTGATTTATTTTTAGAGGATAGGTCAACTTTGTGTTCCTGGATGAGTTTTCACAGTACCATGGTGTATAGTTCTTCGAAACCATTGCTCATTTGCTACCTTTTAAAGGATTGTTGAGTCTATGGTAAAAAGAGATATGGGGGATCTGTAGCTATCATGGTTGTGATGACCTGTAATTGGAGATAGCATAATGTGAGCCACATAGAATAAGCTAGAAAAGTGTCTCCCAGATTTGATAGCATTTTTTGTACTATGTTTTGGCAAAATTCTCCATGGAATGAAACTGGGTACATTCATCTCTTTAGAATATTAATTATACAATTTCTTTATTATTCATAGTGCCTCTTGAATGAGGCTATGCCAGTGCCTGGCAAATACAGAAGTGGATGCTCACAGTCATCTATAGGATGAAATACAGGGCCCCCAATGGAGTAGCTAGAGAAAGTACTCCAGGAGCCAAAGGGGTCTGCAACACTATAGGTGGAACAACAATATGAACTAACAATTACCCCTAGAGCTCGTGTCTCTAGCTGCATATGTAGTAGAAGATGGCCTAGTCATCCATCATTGGGAAGAGAGGCCCCTTGGTCTTGCAAACTATACGCCCCAGTACAGGAGAACGCCAGGGCCAAGAAGTGGGAGTGGGTAGGTAGGGGAGCAGGGTTGGGGGATGGTATAGGGAACTTTCGGGATAGCATTTGAAATGTAAATAAAGAAAAATATCTCATAAAAAATTTTTTAAAAGTCTCATGACTGTAGTGTGTGCTATTATTAATTGATAGATTAATTATTTGTCATATATTTATTTCTATTATCCTTTTAATATTTACACAATCATTATATTTCTCTTTAACTCAAGATAGTAGAAATTTGTGTTTCATCTTTCTCTCACTGTTTAGATCAGACTGATACCAATTTTGTTTGTTTTCGCAAGATCTAGTTTTTCTCATTCTTTGACGTTTTTCTTTATTATTTTCCTGTTTTATTTATATTGGTTCTTTTTCCTAACTAAATTTTATTTCTACCGTCACTTATGTTGGGGATGACGGTGCTTGCAAGGCAGTATGTGTGGAGATGAGAGGGACACATACTGGAGTTGGTCCTTAGTCTGCTTTGGAGGCAAGCATCTTCACTTGCTAAGCAATCTCAGCAGCCCTATTACTCAAACTTAGGATTTTATTTTTCTCTTGCTTGTTTGACACAGTTTTCTTTCTATCTCTCTAGTTTCCTAAAACATCAGCATGGAGTTAGTGATTCTTTATATCATATACATTCTAGTACAGGCAGTACCAACATGTCCTACTGAGCTCTATTTGCTATGCTCCATAAGTTTTAATAAGGTGAATTTTCATTTTTGGTTTGTTGAAAAAAATTCAATTTCTCTAGAGGTTTGATATTTTTTGGTCCATGTGTTATTTACAAGTAGGTTGTTTAACTCCAAAATATTTGATGCATGTCCCACTCTCTCTGTTGTTGATTTGTAGCTTAATACCACTGTGGTCTGAGAACATATTTTGGTTGATTTTTATTTTTCACATCTGTTATATAGCATTCGATGTCCCAGACTGTGGTTTATCTTCCTCAACATTCCACGCAAGCTTGGAAAGAATGTGTGATCTGGTAGTGATGGAGGGAGTGCTCTTTCAAGGCCAGTTATGTCAAGTTCATAGAGAGTGTCCTAAACTCATTTCTGCCTTTCCTAATTTTCAGTCTTGCCAAACTAGAAATTACTAACATATTTTAAAGTGCTTAACTATAATAGTGTTTTTGTCTGTGTTTTAGTTGTGTTGCCTTTTGCTTTATATGTTTTGAAGCAATGTTGTTAGGAATATGCAGTTTGAACATTGAGTGTTACTGGAGAATCAACTCATTTATTATTATCTAGTGATTTCTTCTTTATCTTTGATATCCTTTCATCCTCTAAAGTCTATTCTGTTCTGAAATTAATGTGGCTACTCCAACTTTGAGCATGGTGTATCTTTCTCTATTCACACATTTTATTGATTTTTTGTTAAATATTGGAGACTGAATCCCAGGCATCAGACATACTCAAGAAGCCCTTTGCTACAGTTCCACATCCCCAGATATAGCATTTCCTTAATTTAAACTTACATTATTCTTTATCATTAACATGAATTTTTTGCAGACAACACAGAGTTGGATTTAATTTTTATTCATTTGAATAGATCTTTGGCTTTAAATTGGTACCCATATAAAACACATATTTGAAGGGACATGTTTATTGCTTGCTATCAACTTTGTTTTTATTTTTATTCTTTTATCTGCCTTTCCTGGTGATAACTGAGCATTATATATGATGTCATTGCAATTCCTTTGAGCAGATCAATTATATTTCATTTTAAAATGTTAATGGGTGCTCCAAACTTTGCAGAATGCAATGAAACAAATCCAGCTCTACTTCAAATAACACTACATCAGTTCATGTGCACTGCAGCCTTCTCATACTTCTCCCCGATCTCCCATTTCTCCTTAGACTGTTGTCATCTACTTCATTTGTTCTAATTCTATAAGCAACCGGCAGAGTCATTTCCCTACTTTTAATCTTAGGTTACTGTGACTTCTCTGCTGTAGTGGACTATCACCTGGAGCTATGAGCTAAAATAGACTTTTGCTCTCCTCATTTGTTTTTTGCCTACACCCATTCTCTGTAAGCCCCTCACAGTTGGGAACCCTCAAAATTATCCTTGGCTCGAAGAATTAGCAAGAGTTCTTATAGACTCTCTTATAGAACTCTATAGAGTTCATCAGCCTCCAAGCCACAGTTCCTATAATGAAATGATAAGAAACTTAATCCTCATGTGAAAAAGTATATGGAGTGAAGTCAGGGAGAAATAGGTTCAACCTCTCCAGAGTACTCTCCAGGTCTCTGGATTTTAATAGTGAAGTTGTGAAACTGAAAATTAAATGTATTATGTACTCAGCAAGGTTATTAGGGATTTAGTGGTCAACATATTATTGAGGTCACCTTCTGCATAGCAAATCCCTAAATTTCAATCTCCCAGAAGACAATCTTTCTTCAGCCCAGACTACATAATTTATGAATAGCTTAAGCACAGTGAGCCCTGTTTTGAGATCTGAAAACTGAAGGAACTTTCTTGAAATCTAAGTTTCACAATGCTAGCCATGAGTCATCTGCAGCTGAGTTCAGCCTAAATAACACACTTTATGTGAATAGTTTGAGCACAGTGAGCTCTGTTTTGAACTTGGAGAACTGTGGTGACCTACAAATCCAAGTTTTGCAATGCTAGCCATAAGATACTACAGATGAGTTCTGAGGGAGCATACTCTGGCTCACTGTGTTGACTTATCAAAGTTGTCTCCAGTCTCTGCTTCAGAGAAGTAGATGCAAGCAGTTCTTTGTTTGTTTGTTGGTTGGATGGTTGGTTGGTTGGTTTGGTGTTTTGTTTGTTTGTTTGTCTGTTTTGTACTCGACTGTCCAGCTTTTAGGATACTGATGTTCCATACAACCTGAGATATCTGAAAAATCAAAAGGAAGCCTAACTTTTCTCTTTTCAGGTTTTTCCTATTGAACACAGGGAAATATTGTTATCTTAAGTCTTTACACATCGGACTTAAAATGAAATTCCTAATCAACACTGTAATAATGTAGCCTTTTCTGAAGGAAAATTTATTCATGAACCCTTTGTCACAGTGGTTAATAATAGATCATTCTTCTTTGTCCTTCTTGATCAGGCAAGAGCTTCCAGGAGATATGTATACAAAAACATGTGTATGTGTTCAAATGTGTATTTACATGCATGTGTAAGTATGTGTGTATGTGTGTGTGTTTATATTCATACACATGCACATGTATATGTAGTGAAATGGTGGCACTAAAAAACACTCATTAAAATTTTATAATAATAATCAACTCTCTACATATTAAAGCCTGTGGGAAGATATCTATAAGATGCTACTGTTTGAGCTCAAGCCAACACTAATTAACTTTTAAAAAATATTGGTTGTTGAATTCAAACTTCAGGATTTTAAAACTTCTTCACATATTTTAAATATACAGTCAGATTACAAACAAAAACAACTCTGCCTGGAAAGACTTAAGAACTAGATTTTAATATTCCCAGAGTTCTCTTGATACTTTTTAGGCTAGAATAGGAGCATATGCCTCCTGGTTAATCACCTGAGGAACTGAAAACAAGAGAGTTGGATTTCCAAAACCATCCTCAAATATATGACCAGGATATATTTACTAAGTAACAAAATCATAGATGAGAGTAGACTGGGGAGCTCAACTTAAGCTTAAATATTTCTGTTTTCTAATCAAGGTCCAAATTTTTACCAGGTAGATTCCAGTTTCAAAGTAAATCATTTCACATAGTTTATTATCCCATTGCTAGACACTACAAGCATCAACTAACTCACCACTCTTAGCACTCTCAAGCAACCTGTTCCCTGTGAAGATGAATATATCATGATATCTTGTGATTGTTGATAAAATAAGAACGTCAAAGATTCATGATGAGTGAATCAAATATTCAAGTAAAGATACTGAGCTAAGGCTGAGCTCTTTCCTTCCAGTCCCAAATAGTTTTGAATTCTGGGGGTCTGGTTGGCAGTACCCTGGTCCAGAGATCACATTGTGTGACCCTGAAAGACAGATGTCAATTATGTGTCCCTATTTCTCCTGTAAGAACTCATTAGGAGGCAAAGCAGGACGTTTTGAGGCAATCATAAGTGACAGCTTTGTCTCAGCTTTCATTAACTTACACCCACGCTTATCCCTATGTTTCTTTGGAATATCTCTTTATAGAGTTGAGTTATTCCAGGCTGGCTGTGAGATATGCCATGAAGCATTGTTGTTTACAGTGTTGTGCAGTGTCAAGAACGGCTTGAGATGAGTTACAGTGTAAGTTGTCTTGCTACTGTCTACATTGAAATAACATGTCCCTCACAGGGTAGTAGCCAAAAGGATGGAGTCATACAGAGAAACAAAATTGCAGACCTGTAAAAGAAACTAGAACTGTCACCACCAACCTGTAGAGCCACAAATACAAATACTGATATTTCAAGCTACTGAGTTTGGTGGTGTTTTGTTACCCAGCATGATTTTTAAACAACAGATAACTGATACATCAGTAACATTTATAATATAGAAACATTCAGAAACACATGCCCAATAATAGAATCTTGTGAGTAAAATCTCATGTACTACTCCTACTAAAACAATATATTTTACATGCTTTTAAAGGTATGTGTGTGAGAGAGAGAAAAAGAGAGAGAGAGAAAGAGAGATGGAGTATGCCACATATGTATGGGTACACATAACAGCCAGAGGGTTTGGATCCCATGAAGTTGGTGCTTGTTATTTCTGTTTCTGTGTATCTGTATGCATTTAGGTATCAACAAATTACATTTCTGCACAAGAAATACTGAAAAAGCTGAAAACCCAAATACTAAAGGTAGTTCTTTGCAAATGCTAAAGTGAATGATGTTTTAACATATGTGTACATCTTTTTACCCTCCAAATTTTTAGAGCTCAAACAATGGGAAGAAAGAGAAAATGAAGAGAAATTAATATTCCAGACAGATAGCTGTATATTTCTATTCAGTTTTTCAAACTTTGAGTTGGTCCCTTTGCATACTAGCATGATTGGAAACATCTGAGCGACTCTTTCTGCACTTGTCATTGTTTGTAAAATCTGAATGAATGAGCATCTAAATGAGGGTGCATAGTTTATTGATGTCAATAAATGTTTTCATCACCATAATGTGTCATTTGTAATTTGTATTTGCTTTTTCTTCTTGATTCGTGGTGATCTTTTTTTGCAAAACAGTTTTTGTGACAGAATAGGCACTCAGTGTCCATTTGGTGAGTCCATGAATGAATGGCTGAAATACTGAGAATGATGGAATGAATGTCAGATGCAGGAGAGATGCTCAAACAAAACCATGGCTCTTTTCCAATCACACTTGTCTAGCAAGAGGATGTGACTGGAAGCAGGACCAGCTGTTACTTGGATCTGTCCCAAAGTAAAGGGGATAGCTGTCTATAGTACAGCTATATGAGCACCACCGAGGTACTGTTTTTCTTCATAAAACAACTGACATTTAGTAAATATTGTGGAATTGTGAAATACACTGTGTCCAATGCTACATTGCTATAAATAAATGACTCCAATGGTACACTGAAAAGAGTCTCAAAATTTTTGTGTCACCAAGGAACTCATGTATTTAGAATAATGACTCTCATATTTTCATGGATGCTTGAATATGATTAGGATGAAGCATTCAAGCTGGATCAACTATATATATTGAGAGAGAGAGAGAGAGAGAGAGAGAGAGAGAGTAATGCCCATTCTTCCTAGGTGCCATAGTATTATTCCAACTCCCAGCTTATAGAAATCTCAATCACATAGACTTTTAGTATCCCAATGTCAACCAACATGGACAGAAAACAAAAAGCACATCATTTCTAAAGGAACCTGAAGATTAGAACAGTTAGACTATTTTTTTCCTAGAGAGCAATGCCCAGTACACACAAAGAATAAGTTACAAGTTCTCCAATGTAGGTCTGAACTAAAGATAACAAGTAAAATGTACACATATTTATGAAGAACTTTAATTTAGAAACTAGGCAGAATTGATAAATTATAAAAAGTACTTGTATTACTTTTATGTGTTTTATGAAGATTTTATATATATATATATATATATATATATATATATATATATATATATATGAAGAATGGAGTACCTTATATGCAAATAACACACACTGTATAAAAGGGATTAAGCACCTGTAGAATTCATTCATTATCTGAATGGGTCCTGGAATCAGTTTCTGGTAAAGAACAATGTGTGCTTCCCCATATCCCATCATCTTTTTGTGATGATGTGGGCTGAGGTAATACCTCTATAATAAGATGTTATGACATAACAGCAAACTATTATGCAGGATTCTTAGTATATAAGCTCTGAAATTTTGTGAAAATACATCTGATACCAAGACAGCTACCACATAATGAGCAGATAGACCAGAGACTAGAAAAAAAATGGATTATTCAAACACTGTGTGGGACAAAATTGAGCACAGCACAATCTAATAATACAAATGTAAATGTTGTTTACTTTAACTTTTATAAAAGGATAAATGGATAAATAAATAGGTCAAGGAGAGAAAGATAGTTGATAGCTAATTGATAGATGGATGATAGATAGATAGATAGATAGATAGATAGATAGATAGATAGATAGATAATAGATTGTAAGGGATATTGGCAACTATATGTGTAATTTTGTAGGAGACCAGTCTAGAAGTAAGTATGATTTTTTAATACATTTTCAGATTTAGTGCCAAATGGTCATGAACTGACAAATAATTTATGCCTGTGTATGTGTGTGTTCCTGTGTGTGTGTATGGTGTGTGTGTGTGTGTGTGTGTGTATGTGTGTATGTGCCCTTCTCAGAGATCCTACTACCTGTCTGCCCTGCCTCACCCAGAGCCTGCTTCCTGCTGAGACAGCCCAGAGACATTCCTCAGTGCAGGGAACTTCAGACTGCTTCCAGGTGCTTGCATGGACTTGGCTGAGGGTGGGGCCTACCCTCTTATAAAGAAGAAAGATCCTGGAGTAAAGGAGAGATGCCTTGAGCAGAGGAATTTTTGTCTTGGCTCCATTTTTCTCTCCCATTTGGTCTCTTACAGCCCCAGTTCGTCTTCCAGGGAACTCGGTTCTTGGGTACTCCACGGATGGCTTACCCTAACAAGAAATGACCCAGACAGTCTCAAATTAATAATAAGGCTATATAAGTGGCACCTGATAATTTTCCCCTCTGTGATTCATCTTTTTTGACATCCCTTCACCTGTAGCATCATGAACTTGAACATGCATGTGCAAACCATTGGAGAATACTGGAGAATACTCAGTGTTGGCCCTGTGTGTTTAAGTAGTTCAAAGTGACTATCATACTTCAAATTATAGAATATTTTTATAGAAGAAAAGAAGTTATATAATATAAACAAGGAATATGTAAAAGCATATACATACACATGCATATACAAATGTCCTTTCAGTGGAACAGGAATTCTATAGGAAGGGTATTGTTTTTACAGATTAGTAATTAAAACCCAGAAGAGTAAAAAAAAAAATGAAAACAGATATTTTTCAAACTTTATTTTTTATTATGCTACTTTATTTTATTAGTGCTTTAATTCCCACAAAATAGCCTCTCAGTCCCTGTTGTAAAGCAGCCCCACCTGTCCCTAACAATAAAATAAGGCAGCAAAAGCTTAAAGCTATCTAATTTCCCCCCCAAGATCATCTACTGAGGACTTGACATATTTAACTTGTATTTGCAATATGGGCACACAACAGCCATATATATATATATATATATATATATATATATATATATATATATATACCTTTGTGTGGCTTCAAACTGGTAAGAAGCATAGCAAAGTATAAAGCAGAGAAAAAGGAAGATGATGTTGCAGAGAAGAATTAGAAGGAGAACAGAGAAAAATGCCTATGCACAGAGGATGCAATTCCCCCTAGCAACTGGAGTTGAAGCACATTAAATGAAGGGTGTTAATATATCCAAGAAGACTATGCTCCTGTTATGATCCAGGGACTGTTTTAGGCTTAATATATACATTTTTCTTTTATCTCTCCTCCAGAGTAAGGAAACAGGTAGCATTACTAGTGTCCCGTTTTCATAGACAGGAAGGCTAACACACAGTTGCAATAGGCCCACTAAACAAAGTTGTAAAATAATAAAGAATGAAATGTGTCTGTGACTCTAGGCAGCACCTCATGTCATACCCCCCTGCCCCCATGGCTGCTCACTTTGGCTATGAAAGAATGAAAAGGTGTGTATGGTAGACAGCGTATCATTAGAAGCTTTGAATGGGAGCAGTATTTATGGGAAGGCGTGTGAGAAGAAGTCCATATTTATTTCATAATACTAAGAAGTTGCAGGTAGTAGATAGAAGGTAAATAGAAAAGAGGACTTTCATATAATATATTGGGGTCAGTGAACATTGTGGGAAAGACAGTGCAAAAAGAACAGTGAGTAAATAAAATATCCAGTGGTTTGCATTCCCCTGAGATGGCAGCTACTCACATAGTGGGCAAAGCCAGCTTTCCCTACCATGTCCTCAGACACAACCATCGTTGTCCCCTCTTTTAGGGAAACCTCATGTAGATGGATTTATGGTGCTTTAGATTCTAAGGGACAATAATGACTAGGAAGTTCTTAGTCATAGACTGGGGAGATGGTTCAGTGAGTGAAGCATTTGCAAGCATGGAGATTGGAGTTTGAATACGCAGACCATTCATGAGGTTGTGTTTAGTAGCTCACATCTATTATCATTAGGAGTCTATTAACATTGACTCCTAAGTCAATGTGGGAGGTAGAGAGTGGAGAAACCACAGCAGTTCACAGGCCAGTTAGTGTGGGGTACACTGTAAACACAGCGAAAGATAAACACTTTCTCTTACAAGGTGGGGTTAAGCATTAACACCTGAGGTTGTCTGTTGACCTTCACACAAACCATGTGACATATGTACAGCTGCATTCACACACAGGAAGATACACACACACACACACACACACACACACACACACACAGTGCTAAACCAAGCAAGATATTTAGCAGAGAGCACAGGCAACTGAAGAATCTTACTATTTTCGAAGTATATATATTGCAGATGCAAAATGCCATGTCCTTATTATGAATCAGGTGGTAAAGACACAAGTCCAGGGTAATAGATTATAGAACAGGCTACCGAGTAAGGCCATTCACAGTTTGAATTCAACTCCTGCCATTTACTATTCCAAGAATCACTGTCAAATGGCTTGCCTTCTTGAGTTGTATTTTCTTTCTCTGAAGATGTTGGCTCTATACCTACTGCAGGGAGGTAGCTCAAAGTCTATTCTGTGTTCCCTATGTCTTGCTCTTCTTGTCAGCCAGAGGATTAATACAAGGCCCGGGCAGTTGAAAGTACTCACAGTTTACATGGATGAGATACCGAGAGAAATAATCACAGCAGCAGGTGTGTGCCCTGGTGAACACAGGCGTGCTTGTCAGAGGCAGGTGTGTGCCCTGGTGAACACAGGCGTGCTTGTCAGAGGCAGGTGTGTGCCCTGGTGATCACAGGCATGCTTGTCAGAGGCAGGTGTGTGCCCTGGTGAACACAGGCGTGCTTGTCAGAGGTAGGTGTGTGCCCTGGTGAACACAGGCGTGCTTGTCAGAGGTAGGATGTGATCTTCTTCCTTGGATAGATTAAAAAGTCTGTCTTTACAGTGTGCGGAGGCTAAACTTGGGGTGCACACAAGGTCCGCACATATCCTCATCAGAAACTGAAGAATTATTTAAAAAAAAAAATGATTCCAGAGAAGAGATGTGAAACTTGACTCTTAGAAATATTCAGGAAAACAGCAAGACTGTACTGTATGTTTGAACCCAAATTTCATCAAAAACCTTAGAAATATTTCTGAGGTTCAGAATTCAGGCAACGCACCTGAAAACCAACCTTTGTCAAACCAAGAGCTCCCTCACAAAGCCAGTCTTCACAGTATTTGGCATTCATTTGTCACATAGTAATTATCCTATTAATCCAAATTAAACCCTTATCTCAGGCTCTTCATCCAAAGTGTGAATATAACAATTACTGGGAGGCTAAAAAGGGAGGAGGTTTTCAGAGCTGTGCCTTGTCACTAGAGCAGACATTCTGATTGTGGCAGCAAGAGAGAAATATGATATTAGTGTGCATAAGAACTGAGATGTGAATGTATTGAAGAAATCTCATAAATTACAGGTTTCTGAAGGGTTTGTGAAGTTCAGGTAGCGATCTCCAGGTAGAATGGAAAAATTGACAAAGTCTCAGTTACCTAGAATAACAGAGCCCTCAAATGTGATGTTACAGAGGGGTTTGTTTGTTTGTTAAGCAACTAAAAGCCTTAATAAAAGCCTTTCACTTTAATTAGATACTTGGGACAAGCATCCACAGAGCCTCTTCAGGGAGATTCCCCACATTCCATTGTGGCTGCTTAGAGGTGGCAACTTGGAGGGACTGGAAAGACTCAGATAATTCCAACAAAACAAAACAAAAACAGTAACAAGAAAAAAATATGTCTCTGTGCCTGTGTGTTTCCGTGTGTGTGTGTGTGTGTGTGTGTGTGTGTGTGTGTGTGTGTGTGTGTGACAGAGACAGGGATAGAGAGAGACAGAGAGAGAGAGAGAGAGAGAGAGAGAGAGAGAGAGAGAGAGATCCCATAAATGCCTATGCAGACTACTGGAGGACAATCTCAGTCTGAATGCCTCTGTTCAGAGATTATGAGCAAGAGACAACATGCCCAGCTATTTTCCTGGGAAAGTTAATATCAAATGTAAATTTCTTCTCATTTTAGTGAGATTTAATTGGATTATTCAATAAAAATTCTGATTCTGGGCCACTCAGACTCCCACACTTGAACGTGAACTTTTAGGTCTAGATGCTCTGTCTGAGCTGCCCCCAGAGCAATCTCTGTTTTAACCTCATGTGAAGGTAAGCCCCATGTGAGGTCTACTGAATAGATCATGAAACACTTGCCCTTCTGGAAGGTAGAAGCCAATTAACATTTCTCAGACCACAAGACTGGAACTGACCTGCAGGTGGGGACACATGAGGCAGGACTGCTCACCTTCAGACAGGGAAGTCCTTGTCACCTCGTTCCCTAAGGGTGCACTGTTCCGCCAATCACATTGTACTTAGTTGCTGGTGCTCTATTCTGCCTGGAAACCATATAAAAACTAGCTGGAGGTTGCTGCCTCTCCTTCAGGTCTGGGACAACCCCAGTGTACTGGAACTATAAATTCCTCTTGCTTTTTGCATCAATCCCGGCTCCTTGTGGTTCACTCAGGGGGATCTAAGCTTTTCCATGTGTGTGGACAGCCTTGGACTACAGAGTCATTATCCTGCAAGACTACCTATACTCTCTTATGTTGTTTGTATTGGTTGGTCCTTCTGGGGAGTCCTGGCCAACTATCTGGTCTCTGACCTATTTTGAAAGTCAGGACCAATGCCTATGATCTAGAAATACACCCAACAATACCACTGAATTTATCACTGGAGAGTTCTGAGTTGTAATTCAGCTCTTGTACCAGCTAGAACAGTGACAGGGCCCACATTCCATAAGCAAGGAGAGTCTCAGATGAGATGTTTCTGTGAAGATTAAGATGTAGCAAAGTTAAACCCCCAGTAAATTGCCCAACAGACAATGAGTTATGAATATTCATTCCTCCCAGCCACCGCTTTATCTGTTAATATGAAGATAAATGTGCAGATTTGAGTAAGTCTGATACTGCATATTTTGATCAGGGAATTACTAACAAAACAAAATGAAGGTCACATTCCCCCTTACAATAAAAAGTTACAAAATAATGACATCAACCCCTGGTGAGGTTAAAAAAGAAACAAATGTGCCCCTGTTGTTACTACTTTTTTAAAAAAAGCAATATGCACTCTTAAAAGTTTAAAAATGATTGGATTTGTTTTTCCTCCCGGGGAATTTCCTTAGAAATATGTTCACTTCAGCTTTATTCAAAAGGAAAGAAAATTTTGAAGCAACCTGACACTTGAAGCATCCATTTACATGTCTTGTTATGGCTATGGTTGGATATTTTCTACAGTTTGTGCAGCACAGTGTAATCTGCAAAGCATTGATGTTGAAAGGGATCATTAGGAACTGATTAGATCATGAGGGTGCTGCCTCAAGTGGATCAATGCTTATACTACAGTATTGAGTGAGTGAGTGAGTTAACTATAAATAGAATAAGGCTATGGTAACAAATGTTTGGTATATTCTCTCTGTTGTTTCTATCTTTGTCTCTCTGTCTTTGTGTGTCTCTCTTTCTCTCTGTCTTTGCCTTTTTCTGTCTCTGCCTCTCTGTCTCTGTTTCCTGTCTGTCTCTCTGTCTCTTTTCTTTCTATGTCTGTTTGTCTGTCTCTGTCTCTCTCTGTCTGTGTCTCTTTCTGTCTCTTTATCTTTCTCTCTCTGTTTTTCTTTTGGTCTCTGCCTGTTCTGTCTCTGTCTCTCTGTGTCTCTCTTTCTCTATGTCTCTCTGTGTGTCTCTCTGTCTCTATCTGTCTCTGTCTCTCTCTCTTTCCCTCTTCCTCCCTCCCTCCTTTGTGATTTTTGGCCTGAGATGAAATGGCAGGTAAGAAAATTCCCACTAGGTAGGAGACCCTTGACCTTGCATTGGACTTCTAGCCTCTTAAACTAGGGAAACAAACAAAAGCTCCTTCTGTTCTTCATAAATTACCCAGTTTGTGATTATATGTAACAGAAGTACAAAATAGATTAAGATTGTTATGAAGAGACTGAAAATAATAATTAAGATTATATAGCAGCAAGAAACAGTATCTTCACTGCAATATGAGAAAAACAGTACAAATATTCTCTATTACATTGTTGCAATTTAAAGTATTTATATAGAGAAGACAAGAAAATGAATTGCTATGGGGCTGAAATGTGACTTTTCTTTTTTTAGGAAGACTGTTATTTTCATACTGCAGCTTTTTGAGCCAGCATATTGCCCATCCTTTCCAATGTTTGTAAGAAACTATAGGCCCATGCATGTTGCCACATACACAGAGGGCCTGACATAAAATCACTGTGAATATCTCCAATAAGTACAGAGAACCTGGTTAGCACCCAGTCTACCCTGCCTAGGTTTCAGGCCCTAAGAAGAAGTCAGGGTTCCTTGATAGTAAATTATGGAGGTCAGCCCCACAGCAGGGAAATCAAGCTCAACAGTGAAAAAATAAGCAACATCTAGAATGGCTATGCCAACCCAGGATAGAACACTGCAGGGGGACACGGACAACTGTTCCCAGTGAGGACTGACTAAAGATCCACTATAATTCCTGAATAATGTGCAGACATACTTCACTCAATGATCCTGGGGTGGAAAGGACCCTGATAAAGTTATCTCGAGTGAGGCTATGCCAGTGCCTGGCAAATATAGAAGTGTATGCTCACAGTCATCTATAGGATGGAACACAGGGCCCCCAATGGAGGAGCTAGAGAAAGTACTCAAGGAGCTGAAGGGGTCTTCAACCCTATAGGTGGAACAACAATATGAACTAACCAGTATCCCCAGAGTTCATGTTTCTAGATGCATATGTAGCAGAAGATGGCCTAGTTGGCCATCACTGGGAAGGGAGGCCCTGTGGGGAATTGCAGGCTGGTCTCCAGTCGAGCTGAGGTCTGAACCCCGATGGTCATAATTCACCTACATGACACTGTAGGCGTTCCCTCATGCTCCTTGAACTCCGGCCCCTGCCTAAGGTACCACCTCCCACAGCCCCCACAAGAGAAGTCAGTGGTCATGTAAGCAATGGCCCAAGCTTCTGACCTTCAGGCTAAACTCCTCCCCAGTAACCTAGCAACAGTGAAGACCATAAAAAGGGGTGTTCAGCCCACACCTCGCTCTCTTACTCTTGATCTCTTACTCTTATTCCTTTGTCCTCTCACTTCTCTCTTCTCTCCCTTTTTCTTTGTCTTCTTTCCTCTCCTCTCCTCTCCNTCTCTCTCTCTCTCTCTCTCTCTCTCTCTCTCTCTCTCTCTTCTATCTTCTCTCTTTCCCCTGCATTTCTATAATAAAGCTTTTAAACCATAGACAGTCTCTGTCCTTCAAGTTCCACTGCGTACTCTGGTTATTTTGGGAACTTCTTCCCCTATTCCCTCTCTCCCACAACCCTGGTGGCTTTAGCTAAGTAGCTCCAGCGGGGTCCCCAGGAAGGGCTGCCCCGTGACCACCCCCTGAAGAGTGGGATAGAGGAATGCCCACCCAGGGATGAGTGGATAGGGTAAGTAGCAGCCTTCCCACGCCTGACTGACCAGAGAATAGGGAAACTCTGGCGGGGCAGTGGGCTTCTTTTCCTCCCCTGCTTTTCCCAGGGCCAACAGCCACCCCCCCCCCTTATTTTGTTCCCAACAAGGTCCCTTGGTCTTGCAAACTTTATATGCCCCAGTACAGGGGAACACCAGGGCCAAGAAGTGGGAGTGGGTGGGTAGGGGAGCAGGGCTGGCAGATGGTATAGGGAACTTTCAGGATATCATTTGAAATGTAAATAAGAAAATATCTAATTAAAAAAGATAAAAAGAAAAAAAAAAGAATAATCAGGGAGTCGTATGCTGAGTCAGACTGCCCTAAAGAAAAGATTACATTTCCCTTCCGTTGATCCTGCTTTTCTGGGACTACATGCTCCAAGGCCATATCTGATTATATGGGTGTCATCCTGACACACTGGACCTACATTCACTTGCTTGAACCTTCAGAACAAGCTCTGACTGCAAGCTGACCCAGCATGATCTTATTTTTCTACAGTTCTGGAGACTAGATATATGTGTTCTGGGTTGATTTAGTCGCAGAACTCTTTTTTTCTCCTTGGCTTGTAGAGGATCATATTCTGACCCGTCTTCAGACTGCCGCTGTCTTCTTTTTCTCACTCCATAGCCAAATTTCTCCTTCGTATGGGAACATCATTAAGATTGAATTAGAAACTGCTGTAATGATGTCGTAGCAATAGTACTACCCCTTTAAAGACCCCGGACATAAGGAGACTCCCTTGTAAAGCAGGGTGACAAGTCATGTGATTCACTGTGCGTATGTGCATGGAAGCATATGGAAGATTGCCTGTCTAAATCCTTGTTTTATACAGCATGACATGTGGGCATTTAAATGGAGCTTTCCAAGATTATAATGAGCAAATACAAGTTCAGCATCTCCTTATGATTGATCCACTGTAAAAATATCACTTTTACATCCTTCTTTCTCACCCCTGGATCTTCTCTTTGGTTCACAAAATAAATCCATTTTCATAGCTTCAAAAATTCAAACTCAGGAAAACACAAAACACAAATCCCAAGTCATTGACTTAAAGTCAAATAGAGAGTCCAAGGAACCAAATTCACAATCAGTCCCAGATACCTCCTAGAAAAACACTCAGCATATCATTATTACAAACTTAACTTACTGACACAAGATGTTAGTATGTTATTTTACTCTGTCTGCCATGAGAATAGGCAACATTTTTCATAAAGAAAAATTGGTTAAGATATGGTCTGACTCCAATATTTAACCTGTGCCAATTTGAAATAAATATCTTCTCTTCCCCAATTGATTCTCATTTCAGTCACAAAACTTGTATTTATCAATATGTAGGTCAATACTTCATGGATCCTAATAAACATTCAACACTGTCTTCCATTATGCTTTTAAGTGGAGAAGACCGATTGCCATTTTTTTATACTATTATTGAAATTTTTGGTTTTCTACATTGTTTCAAAAGTTGGAAACAGAGTTCCAAATAACTTTCCCAGATTTGTGTGTGTGTGTGTGGGGGGGTATATTCTAAAGACATGTATTCTTATATGCACATTCTTCATCACATGAGTTGGCTCAGCCAGTAATCAGAGCACAGGGAACCTACTTGACAGAGCTGGAGCTTGCCCTGATATTCAGTCACTAACTCTGCAGCATTATCAATGTTCACATCACAGACCAGGGGTGTAAAAAATGCAACATAATAAATATGTAATTCCCCTTTCTTAGAGACAAACATAATCTAACAAGATTGTCTTGGTGAGCTGAACCATGTTTCATCTACTATGGGGAAGCAGTAGAAAGCTAAGTTTTGCTGGAGATGGAATGGAATCATATCCCCTCCCTGGGGTATGCAAACCGGTGCTCATCATTCTTAAAGCACACTCTGAGCTTTTACCCGCCTAGCACCATCAGGTCTGCGTGAAGCTGAAATTGCAGGTTTCTTTTGCACAGGATGGGATTTGCTGAAATTGTCAAGAAGGTCTATGCTAAGAAATACCAAGGAAGGTTTAGAAGGTGATGAGAAGATAAAATCAACTACTGTGCTTGGAAAGGATTGCTGATCCAGGAAACAATAAGTAAGAGCAGTGCACCCAAATACAGGATGACAGTTCATGTAACTGACATAGAGATCATCTGTCTGATTGTACATGCCCACACAAAAGGGGATACCATAGTGTGTGTCCATATATGCATATGGAATTATGGTATGAAAAGTTGGCCTGGACAGATATGCTGCAGTTTATTGCACTGGCCTGCTGCTGCCCACAGGCTTCTCTCCAGGTTTAGTGTAGGCAAGATCAGCGAAGGTCAAGTAGAGGCGACTGGAGGTGAATGCAATGTGGAAAGCTCTGGTGAGCGAAGTAAAGGAGAAGGCCTGGAGCCATCCAAAATGTCCCTTGCCCAGAAGAAAGATCTGGTTGCTCTAAAGAAGGCATGCTTGTCTCAGAGCTTGGGAAGGGCTGCTGAAGGATAAAGCTATTTTTTTGAAGATTTTTTTTTTTCATAAAGACAATAAACTTACTGGCTAAGACAGAAACAAAAACACCAACACAAAACAAACAAACAAACAAAGTGAGACTTCTTCATTTTTCTTTTCCTTATTTGTGATAGTATCATTTAAGTTTCAATTCTACTAGGCTAGCAGTTCCTAGATTTGCTGGTAAGACAGTGTCTTCCAGATGCTTCTCTGATAATGTCTGTTGAAGGGATTATTAATTACATCAGTAGCCTGAATATTGAAACTTCTCTTACACTGTGGTGAGCAGATATCATTTAATTCCAATGCTCACATGATACAAAGAAGCAGGATAAGGCACACCTACTGTTCATTAGGACCAGGATATCCATTTTCTTCTACTTTGAACATCATAGCCACTGGATCCGTGATTTATGAAGTTAAACTAAAACTTACCCTATAAATTCCTTTATGTATCTATGCCATTGATTGGAGTGGATGTCCACCATTTTCTCTCTTTGACCTCTAGCTTACAGACAATAGACCATAGGACTTTTAACAACAACAGCAACACATACACACACACACACACACACACACACACACACATTTAATATGCATTGATAAATGTATATATGTGTATTTGTTTGTATTGCTTCTTTTCTCAGAGTAACTCTGACTAGTACATCACTCATGGTGCCATTTCTTTATAGTAGTCCCCAAAAACAAACAAGCAAGCAAATAAACAGAAAAAACTTGGTACAGTCACTGAGAACTGAGTGTTCCAGTTTGTATATGCTTGGCCCAAGGAGTGGTACTATTAGAAGGTGTGGCCCCATTAGAGTAGGTGTGGCATTGTCTGAGTAGGTGTATTACTGTGGGTGTGGTCTTTAAGACCCTCATCCTAGCTGCCTGGAAGCCAGTTTTTTTTTTTTATTGTTGTTGTTTTTGTTGTTTTGTTTTGTTTGTTTGTTTTTTCGAGACAGGGTTTCTCTGTGTACCCCTAGCTGTTCTGGAACTCAATTTGTAGACCAGGCTGGCCTTGAACTCAGAAATCTGCCTGCCTCTGCCTCCCAAGTGCTGGGATTAAAGGTGTGTGCCACCACTGCCCAGCTGGAAGCCACTTTTCTGCTAGCAGCCTTCAAATGAAGATGTAGAACTCTCAGCTACTCTGGTACCATGCCTGCCTGGATGCTGCTATGTTCCCACCTTGATGAGAATGGTCTGAACCTCTGAACCTGTAAGCTAGCCCCAGTTAAATGCTGTCCTTATAATAGTTGCCTGGGTCATGGTGACTGTTCACAGCAATAGAACCCTAATTAATACACTTGGAGATAACAGGAATTCTTTTCTTCATTGTATCTGATAGCTAATCTTTGTTGTCAACTTTACACTATTAGGAAGAGAGAAACTTCACTAAATTATTGCCTCCGAGAGTTTGGCCTCTGGGGGCAGAGGGCTTTTCTTAAAATTCTTAATACAGGATGGCTGAGTTCACTATGATCAGTGCTATCCCTAGGCTAGTGGGCCCCAGCCATTTAAAAATTGCTACTGAATATGAGCCTAGTAGCTAGTCAGGAAGATGTGATCACCATGTTTCAAGCTCCTGACTTGAGTTTCTGCCTTGGCTTACCTGGATGATGGATTGTGAATGGGAACTGTCAGTACAATACACACTTGTCCTCTCTGAGTTGCCTTTGGTCAAAGTAGTTCATCATAGGAACAAAAAGAAAATGAGGACATAAGAAAATAGAGAGCTGAAACAACCCAGGAGAAAAGTTGAGATCTTCTTGCCAAAACTGTGGAAGCCCTACTCTTATTCTAGAAGTTGGGATGCAGAATCCCTTCTCTGGGACTTTAGGCTGTTTTTCCAATTCTCTTTCCAGAGGATCCAGCAAGTTTTAACACAGGGTGGGAACACTTGCATTTGCCTGGCAGTCTCTTATTTTCATTTGTTCATTCTTAGGTGAAGTTATTTATCTCAGGCGATTGTAATCATGAATTTCAAAGATAAAGGCTTATAGTCTCCAAATTCCAAACCTTTCAGAGTCCATCCTTAATCCCAGAAGCCTAGAATTGACATTTTTCATTTCCTGGGATCTGCTATAATAATTCTAATCTAAAATTGTGGATCATTGTAATCTACGTTGAAGAAGCTCTGTAATTAAAACAAACAAGCAAAAAAAAAAAAAAACAAAAACCAAAAAACAAAATAAAAACAAAAAAGCAAACAGTGATGAAGAATGAAGAAACATCATAAAATAGGAGCTTACTAGCTGCCTTAAATAACGAAGCTAATATGTAGTCAAATCGATTTAAAACAATGGCAATCATGCTCAGAAGTACTTTCAGACAGACCCTCTGTTGTTGACACACAAAGAAGCAAATACTGGGGGTTTTCTCACACAATTAGAAAGCTTCTTGCATCCTGGCAGGGTTTTGTCTGTCAAAAACCAGAAGTTTGTTATAAATATAATACTTTCAATTTTTATTATTTTCTGACTAATCTGTTACCTGCTGTGCACTGTGTGCCATAGACTGGTACTTCTCCTATTTTATACCTGTGAGTCTCATAGTACTTGGTAAAATGCATGCTCATATTCATGAATTCTGGGCTGAAGCTTGAGATCCTGCAGTTCTGGATAGTACTTAGCAGCTGGAAAATATGTTGGCCCATGCACAAAACTAGGAATAATAAAGTATAGCTTGAATATATCTGCACTCTCTCCTCTAGAGAAGCTATAGCCAAACACGGAAAAGACTTGCCACTGTAACATTTATATAATTTGTTTATTGACTGTCATTTGTCTACAAGATCGGGCATATCTATTGTTTTTAATCTATTGTTTTTATCTATTGTTTTTAATCCTTGTTCTTCTCAATGAAGAAATTACTCTCTCTTGATCTCCTTGTTTGGCCAATCTCTTGCTCCACATTGTTTTTTTAAATGTAGCTACCATATCATAATGTGTCATACTGTATTCTTTTTTGTTTTGTTTTGTTTTGTTGTTTTGTTTTGTTGTTTTTTTCAAGACAGGGTTTCTCTGTATATCCCTGGCTGTCCTGGAACTCACTGTGTAGACCAGGCTGGCCTCGAACTCAGAAATCCGCCTGCCTCTGCCTCCAGAGTGCTGGGATTAAAGGTGTGTGCCACCAAGTTCATTAAATACAGGGATTTCTTTCCTCCTTCCTCACTACCTAATAAATCATTAGGTCCAAGTTACAGAGAAGTAACTGCTTAACTGAATGGATGCATGAATAAATGAATGAATGGATACTAATGCTTGTCAGATGGGGTACTAATTACACCCACTACATACATACAGATAGGAGCACAGTGAGAAAGAATTTTCCAACTTTGTCCCTTGATAGAATCATATCAAGCAAAGTTAAGGTTAGGAAGCCTGTGGCAGAATAGGGACTAAAGACTGAGATTTCATTCAGTCACTAATGAGATGAATTAGATGATGTAAAGTGATCCACTTTGCACCTCCAGCACCCTGGGAGGCAATGAGGAAAGCGTGAAGATGAAGACCTTGCCTGCTCCTGAAGTCTCCCAGGAAGCATGTACCCAAAGCACAGAGCACTCCAGGGAGGATCGTGGTGATTATACCTTTTGAAGAGGGTAGATTCATTTCTGCAAAGCCAAGTTCTAGGTTTGTCCCCATTCATCCACTGCTTGATGAGAACGGCAGGGTGTGTGACTAATGGCTTCTGGTTGATAATTAGCTAAGTAAATTAGTTCTGTCCTCATTATTTTTTATTTAAAACGGTTTCATAGGGATAGCTTTTTACAATGAATTCTGCTCTAATTTCTCATTATCTCCACTGGGGAATGGAAAAAAATTAACAAGTAACATTTTTCTCCCTACTGTGGGACATTTGTCCCCTTCACCTCTTTTGGTACTTTCCAAACCTGCTCATCTATGCCTGCCCTGTAACATGGATTAATCATGGAAATCCTGGTGATGGCTCCCTCCCATATCCTCATTTTGATCATGGGATTAGCATTAGCATCACAGTTGGAGTTCCTTTTGAATATTCACAGATCAGTGGAGACTTTTATGCCTCTCAGAGCAGAGAGAAGTACATAAGATTTACTCTGAGTTTCTGCAACTACAAGCAAGAGGACTTTCGATGCTGACATATTAACATCCCAGATGTATGATGTGGGCCTCTCTCAGGGACATGCCTATCTGTTCCCGGTCTCAGATGCCTGCTGGGTGTGCTGAAATTTGAGAATGCAGCTCTTATCCCTGGGATGGGCACTAGACTTTAGACTCATGTAAATCCTGTTATATACTGTTTGCTCTGGAGAACTTCTTGTGAGATTTTTGATAAGACTTTGAGTTGACTTGCTTTTAATCAATTGAATTAATACCTTTTTTTTGTAGAAATAGTTTATTGTTTTTGAGAAATTTAATCCTGGAGAACATTGTGTATAGGAAGTTACCTAGAGAAGATTTTAAATCAAATCACCTGACTTGCCTATTGGAATCAGAGTTCAAATCAGCAAAATTACATGATCCCCAGAGTTTATTTATGCCAAATTTAATTCTCATATGAAGTGGGTTAATAGGGTGTGGCTTTTTAAAAGATATCAAAGAATCTGTTTGAAAGTCTTCTCTATAATAGAGTGTCTAGTTAATTTTTTTCTCAATATTGCTCTCTTTCTCTCCCTGGGTGTGTGTGTGTATGTATGTGTGTGTGTGTGTGTGTGTGTGTGTGTGTCTGTCTGTCTGTCTGTCTGTCTTGCTCACTCATTCACTCACTCACTCACTGACTCACTCACTGACTCACTCACTCACTCACTCACTAACTCAAAAATCTGGAATGGCTTTCTGAACTGCTTTACCAAGAAAAGTGATATTCTGATTTATAGAAGAGGAAGTCATGAGAAACATAGTTTAGTCCCCTAAAATGGCTCACTGCCCAGTCTGGAGGGTGAAAAGGATCATTAAGAGAGTCTGACCAATGCTCAGGCTCTACCTGTAAGTAAGAGGCGCCAGCCAGGCACACAATTATGTCATCACAGATGACAAGGTGTGTTAAGCTTTCCAATAGCATCACCCCCAGTTCACTTAAGAAAGCCCACACAGGAGTCATACAGTGTATATCTGTCCACAAAGCCAGTAATTCTGAAGTTACCGAATTTCAGATGAATTAAACAGCAAGAGCTAGACCATTGAAGCAAGATATCAGAATCTTCATCTGTAAGCAGACTCACCGGTATCTCTGCTGATAAAAGTTGTGGAGATTAGATGTCAACAAATTTAAAAAGAATAAACAGAAAAGTTCCTTATCATATTGCCTACAAGAAGAGATCCTGAGCAACTTGTATATACCAAACTTTACAGTTCTGTAAGTATATTCATTGACAATCTGTTAGATCAGTATTTTACTTCTTAAGTTCATTTTCCTTAAGCATCAGCAGAAAAAAGAGAAACTGACATTCATCTGTCTAACTAGTTGGTCAGTCATTGATGTAGTAGCCAACACTACTAACACTACTACACTAGCAACACAGACAAACAGAAGGGGAAAGCACTACTCTAGACAGTTAATTTTTACAGAACTTAGAGCTTGGCATTTTTTGTAGTATTCAAGTTTACAATAAAAATCCCAATTTATACATAAAACTTTTTAATATTTATTAGATTTTTTTTTTTAGTATATGTTGGTATTAGGGCACAATATTATAAGAGTAATGTAAATGTTCATTGACCACCCTGTCTGTCACCATTATGAATGTGACTTACTATTTCTCAATATCATATTATTATTATTTACAATTTCGTTGTAAGTTTCTTTTAATGTTAATAAATGCACCTAAAACTCCATTTATCTCCTAAAAAAAAAAAAAAAAAAGATCTAACTTTTACTTCTCAGCACTATGGTTGTTCTTGAAAAAATTTTCCAGAGTTTTGGACCTTATGTCTGATGCTCATCAAAGGTCTAGTAAACTATGCCAGGTTTGGATGACAGGACCCATTGGTAAAGAACTCTCTGACGATGCCATAGATGCTAGCTTTTTCCTAATAGCTAGACCAGTTAGTGTTAGAATTCCATTTAATAAATCCAGTAAGCTCTAGGTGTTCCTACTAATCTACCTCTTTCTATCCCAAATCCAGTCAAGCTGTAGAATTTAACTTCTTAATTTAATGTCTGCTAAACTAGTAGAATAGGACCTCTTTGTGCAAACTTAAGTTAACTGAACATGGCTATCTTTCAAGCCCTGGCAAATCCTAGTCTCTTCTTCCTGGATTTTGACTGTTGTTTGTAGTCGTAATTTATAAGACAGAAAACACCCCAGCTTTAAGCAGAAGCAAGATGCTTTTGAGCCAAGCAAAGGACCTGATGTTTCTCACAGTACCACAGCCTTGTAAGAATCACCTCGACAACCATTATGATGTTTGCTCTTTTGTATGAACATCTATGTGACATGTGTTATCAGGTCATACATGATTACTCATGTTTCAAAGAGAGAAATTGAGGACAGAGAATTGGAGTCAGTTCCCTAAAACCACACTCTGAAGAAAGTATCAGATGTATAGTGAGTGACAAATCTGGTTCCCTTAACCACTGCCCTGCTGAACTTTTTATTAGATATTTTCTTTATTTATATTTCAAATATTATCCCCTTTCCTGGTTTCCCCTCTGAAAACCCCCTCTTCCTTCCTCCCCTTCCCATGATCTCCAGTCCACTCACTCCTACTTCCTGGTTCTGGCATTCTCCTACACTGGGGCATCAAACCTTCACAGGACCAAGGGCTTCTCCTCCCACTGATAACCAACAAGGCCATCCTCTGCTACATACATGGCTGGAACTATGGGTCCTTCCATGTGAACTCTTTGGTTGGTGGCTTAGTCCCTGGGAGCTCTGGAGGTACTGGTTGGTTCATAAGTACTTTGCAAGCCTTCCTTCTCTCACTTGGCAGCAATGGTGACCCATGGAAAGCACCATGGAGCAGATCTGAAACCTCCCAACATCTAGCCATTATGGGAATTGTATTCAGTATCATTGTCATCAAAGTGAGAGATATTGTGATGGCTTATTGTAGAAACCAGCTATTCTGACCTCCATGATCATATATACATTTTCCTGCCTAAAGAGGGCTCTTTTTAAATTTATTTATTTATTTATTTTTTACTAGATTTAAAACTCTCACATCCCTTAGAGAACTACCGTCTTGGAAACATATTTCAAATAATCTACATTGTTTAAGTTTTTCTGTTTATGCCCTACTTTTAACTCCTGGCAGCAAACAGTATAATTGTTTGTGAGAATTACATTTAAATATAACACTATTTCTTGTCTCCACATAAGCCATGCTCATATTTTATGCCTCAAAACCTAAATAGAAATTATTTTACAAATCAGAAAATTTCACAAATATCATTGAGGTATATAGATTTTCTTTACCATTTTTAAATAACATTTTTTTAAAATCTTAGTTTAAGTTATTCAAATGACTATATTTATCTTCTTGTTAATAGAGCATTTGAAAATTCTTCTAACCATTTTTTATAGTTAGTCATAGTGCAGTGGTATATCTTTCCTGTAAGTGATGAACAGGCCAACTAGCTTGTATTTCTCATTATCATTGCTTGAAACTGATCAGTTAACCTCAGTGGATACTGATTGATCCCGAGTTAATCAAATTTAGTTTGGGGATGAACATTTGATGGTCTTAGAACTGATCCAGTTACTTTATTATAGACAGAAACCTAGAAAGATTAAGTTGTTTGCAACCTAAGCAATATGCCTTGAGAGCTAATGATCTAGTTTTGTTTAACCCACTCTGCAACTTCCTGAAGAGAGAAAACAAACAAACAAACAAACAAACAAAACAGGATGATTGATTGTTGCTATCTAACTCCAAGACACATATTAAAATAATTTAAGAACTTGTCATTCAGAGTAAATTTCAGTAGATTCGACTCATACATGAAAAGTTATAGGTGGCCAATGGTTGCTAAGAGAATGAATCAGTTTCCTCCAGGACAAGCTGCACATGCTCTGTCAAATCACCAGATGTTGTTAGTCCTGGGCACATGTAACTACAAGCAATGCTAAACGGATTTGGTGTGAGTTGTACACATATGTCATTACTAATTAAAGAAAAGTTTCTGAATTTGGGAGTCAGGGAACAGGAAAAGTTGGAGGGGAAAAGCTGTAGTATAGATTCAGTGTTCTTATTTGAAGTTCTCAAAAAATAAAATTACAAGGAGTCCAACTGTCCCAACAGCAGCAAATTCTATTCTTAAACTGTTAAAGAGATCATAGAGAATGAGAGCAGAAATACTGCTTATTAACGTCTTCATGTTTAGAGAGAATCAATAAATGCCACTATAGAGAGACACATAGAGTTTGACACAAGTGAAAGACACACACACACACACACACACACACACAGAGTCTCACATCTAAAATTAAAAGACATAATAAAACATGTGGCAAACAGAAGTTTCTTTCTAGAACCCAGAGACAGGTGAGGATTTCTCATGGAATCTTTTTGTGGAAACAGTCAGAAAAAATAAAGTATTGTAAAGTGGAGACATCCAAAATTCTAAGTCTTCCTGTTGAATATCATCTGATGGAACAAATCTGAGCCATTAATCTCTGTGGCTGTGGCTGTTCCTGATGACCTAATCATTACTTCAGAGCTGAGAGGCATAGCTATAGCTCTCTCCTTTTCTCACATATCTTTGGTACTCTTTGTTTCTATTCATAGCTTTTGTCAATATTCCAGTGACATCTACTCTTTCCATAAACCATAGCAAGCCAAATGTTAGCTTTGATGTTATTAAATCCTTTAATGTTAGCATTTCTTGTGTTCTCAGATCTAGTCTAGGGTCAACTGAGTTAGCATGGGTAGAAGACTGTGGAAGTAATTGAGAGTAACCCTCTCTTTTCACTACCCTGCCTAAGGTTGGAATAAAACACATTTTCTGGGATTCTCTGGAAAAAATGACTCACAGTCCTGGGTTACTTCAGGAATGGCAGAATTTCCCACACAGACAAGTAGGAGCTTCAGAGGAGCATCATCAGCTAGAAACCATACTGACCTAGCATACTGGAAGCTCTGTCTAGGAACACAAACAGATGCTGGGTTATATTGGAGTAGAGCATCATTAGGGCGTGGGGGACTACTTGTCATTCAGACATGCTTAGCTAATTGAGACCTTGCTCCTAAATAATATTACTGGATTGAAATCCACTATGGGTATTAGAAATCATGGAAAGCTACTATATGGGCCAATCTCTCTCTCTCACTCTTTCTTTCTTTCTTTCTTTCTTTCTTTCTTTCTTTCTTTCTTTCTTTCTTTCTTTTATTTGGGGGGTGTTTTTGGTTTTTGGTTGTTAGTTGTTGGTTGTTTTTTGTTTTGTTTTGGTTTTGGTTTTGGTTTTTGGTTTTTTGGGGTTTTGGTGTTTGGTGCTTTTGGTTTTTGGTTTTTGGTGTTTTGGTGTTTTTGGCTTTTGGTGTTTTTGGTTTTTGGTTTGAGACAGGGTTTCTCTGTATAGCCCTGGCTGTCCTGGAACTCACTCTGTAGACCAGGCTGGCTGTGAACTCAGAAATCCACCTGCCTTCCTCACCCAAAGTGCTGGGAATAAAGGCATGTACCACCACTGCCCGGCAATATATTCTGATCCCAATATTATTAAAATGTCAAAGTGGGGGGAAATATAACAAGAGATGAAAACATCAAGTTTTCTATTAATATTTGTTAGAAATGCACATGCAAAATCTTCAGCAAAATACTAGCAATATGAGCCTAAATATCAGATTGTCAAGCTGCGTACTCTGTGACCAGTGGGATTTATCTCAGTATTATGAGGCTAGTTTAAAAGAAAAACAAAATAAAACATAACCAAAAAGCAACATGCTCATAAAATAATAAAAGTAGAATGATCATCTTAATACATAGATAAAAATCAAATCATGAAACTAATACCACTTTTATAAAGATATTAATCAAATGAAGGCTGTTCAAAGAACTTAGAACTGCTTGTCTAAGACTGTCTCTTCCCACTACTGCTGTACTTTCTACTTTTATCATCACTACAGAGGATAAAAAGCCAGGTTCTAATGCTGGCTCAGTATGCTGAGCCATCTCTCCAACACTATCTCACAAAATTTAATCCTAGTACTGTCCACAAATAGTAATTAAAGTACCGGGCTTCTGAGACAGTGCAGATGTTGAGAAAACTGTTGTACTGCATTTAGGTTATCTTGACACATATTCAGTGTGATTTTGGAGGAGCTGACTGCCTATTATTGCCGCAGTGTTCCCTGCTGATGACTGAACACATGACCATCAGCTATGAAAGAATCCTAGTTGTGAACCTTCAAATCTTCTGTATGAGACATCTCACAAGAAAAGTGGGCAACGTTTATCTCGTCCTTCCTCAACCTTGCATTTGCCTATCATTGAGGCATGATCAATGATGCAAGTTAGCAGCTAAAACAGCAATTTCTTTTTCTCTCTCTTTCTTTCTTTCTTTCTTTCTTTCTTTCTTTCTTTCTTTCTTTCTTCCTTCCTTCCTTCCTTCCTTCCTTCCTTTCTTTCTTTCTTTCTTTCTTAGCTATGTTCTTCTTTTTTTTTTTTTTTTTTTTTTTTTTTTTTTTTTTTTTTTTTTTTTAGATATTTTCTTCATTTACATTTCACATGTTATCCTGAAAGTCCGCTAAACCCTCCCCCATCCCCCGCCCTCCTCCCCTTCACACTCACTCCCATATATTGGCCCTGGCATTCTCCTGTACTGGGGCATATAAAGTTTGCATGACCAAGGGGCCTCTCTTCCCAATGATGGCCAACTAGGCTTCTATATATGCAGCTAGAGACATGAGCTCTGGGGGGTACTAGTTAGTTCATGTTATTCTTCCACCTATAGGGTTGAAGACCACTTCAGCTCCTTGGGTACTTTCTCTAACTCCTTCCTTAGGAACCCTGTGTTCCATCTAATAGCTGACTGTGAGCATCCACTTCTGTGTTTGCCAGGCACTGGTATAGCCTCCCACGAGACAGCTATATCAGGGCCCTTTTAGCACTATCTTGCTGGCAGTACGTTATCACAGATACAAACCACCGACTAATACCCCACCTAGGGGCCGACGTCGTCAGTGACCAACCAGGTAGGAAAACTAAGTCGAGGTGTGAACTAGAGACATTGAGGAAGTTACACACGAAACAAGAATTAAGATCCTTCCCCGCTTCACAGGTGTAAGACTAGAAGTAAGAAGAACTCAAAGTACACAAATCAAAATTGTATCTTGGGTAGTCTAGCAATTTCTTATTACTTCCAGATGTGTGGGTTGGTCAAGAGTTTCCTCTTTAGTTTCCCAGGGGGCTCCTCAGCAGCAGTACAGTAGGCTAAAAGACCTAATATATCCTTACACATGGCAGCTAATGCTACCTGTTTATTGAGTTCCCAGAATTTTCTTTTCTTCCCTGTTGCCTCTTTTTCTCTATAGGTTAAAACCATTTTCCAAATGACTAGGGGAAGGGAAAGCAGAACCCACAAATCCTCTAAGGGTCTAGTCTCACAAGGACTGAGATCTCATTTCTGTCACATTGTATTTGTCAAAATAGTTTCTGAGATGGAAACAGACCAGCAACTGAGAAACAGGAGATATTTTTTCCTTGTTTATTTTTTTAAATTTTTTTATTAGATATTTTCTTGATTTACATCTCAAATGCTATCCCCTTTGCTGGTTTCCTCTCCGAAAATCTGTTATTCCCTCCCTCCTCCCCCTGCTCACCAACCCACCCACTCCCACTTCCTGGCCCTGGCATTCCCCTACAACGTGGCATAGAACCTGCACAGGACCAAGGGCCTCTCCTCCTATTGATGACTGATAAGTCCATCATATGTAGATAGAGACATGAATCCCACCATGTGTTTTCTATGGTTGGTGGTTTAGTCCCAGGGAGGTCTGGGGGGACTAGTTAGATCATATTGTTGTTCCTCCTATGGGGCTGCAAACCTCTTAAGCTCTTTGGGTACTTTCTCTAGCTCCTTCAGTGGGGACCGTGTGCTCAGTCCAATTGATGGCTGTGACAAATACAGAAGTGAATGTTCACAGGAGATGTTTCTTTCTTTCTTTTTTTTTGTGATTCTTTTTTTATTAGATTTTTTCTTCATTTACATTTCAAATGCTATCCTGAAAGTTCCCTATACCCTCCCCCAGCCATGCTCCCCTACCCACCCACTCCCACTTCTTGGCCCTGGTGTTCCCCTGTACTGAGGCATATAACGTTTGCAATACCAAGGGGACTCTCTTCCCGATGATGGCCTACTAGGCCATCTTCTGCTACATATGTAGCTAGAGACAGGAGCTCTGGGGGTACTGGTTAGTTCATATTGTTGTTCCACCAATAAGGTTGCAGACCCACTCAGCTCCATGGGTGCTTTCTCTAGCTTCTCAATTGGGGGCCCTGTGTTCCACCTTATAGATGACTGTGAGCATCCACTTCTGTATTTGCCAGGTGCTGGCATAGTCTCAAACAAGATAGCTATATCAGGATCCCTTCAGCAAAATCTTGCTGGCATATGCAATAGTGTATGCGTTTGGTGGCTGATCATGGGATGGATCCCAGGAGGGGTAGTCACTGAATAGTCCATCCTTTCGTCTTAGCTCCAAACTTTGTCTCTGTAAGTACTTTCATGAGTATTTTGTTTCCTATTCTAAGGAGGGATGAAATATCTACACGTTGATCTTCCCTCTTCTTGATTTTCTTGTGTTTTGCAAATTGTATCTTGGGTATTCTAAGTTTCTGGGCTAATATCCATTTATCAGTGAGTGCATATCAAGTGACATCTTTTGTGATTGGATTACCTCACTCAGGATGAAATCCTCTAGATATATCCATTTACCCAAGAATTTCATAAATTCATTGTTTTTAATAACTGAGTAGTACTTCATTGTGTAAATGTACCATATTTTCTGTATCCATTCCTCTGTTGAGGGACATCTGGGTTCCTTCTAGCTTCTGGCTATTATAAATAAGGCTGCCATGAACATAGTGGAACATGTGTTCTCATTACCAGTTGGAAAATCTTCTGGGTATATGCTCAGGAGAGGTATTGCTGGATCTTCCAGTAGTACTGTACTGGCTAGGTTTGTGTCAACTTGACACAGCTGAGGTTATCACAGAGAAAGGAGCTTCAGTTGGGGAAATGCCTCCATGAGATCTAGCTGTGAGGCATTTTCTCAATTAGTGATCAAGGGCCCCTTGTGGGTGGGACCATCTCTGGGCTGGCAGTCTTGGGTTCTATAAGAGAGCAGGCTGAGCAAGCCAGGGAANGCAGGCTGAGCAAGCCAGGGGAAGCAAGCCAGTAAAGAACATCCCTCCATGGCTTCTGCATCAGTTCCTGCTTGAGTTCCAGTCCTGACTTCCTTTGATGAACAGCAGTATGGAAATGTAAGCCGAATAAACCCTTTCCTCCCCAATTTGCTTCTTGGTCATGATGTTTGTGCAGGAATAGAAACCCTGACTAAGACAAGTACTATGTCCAATTTTCAGAGGAAATGCCTGACTGACATCCAGAGTGGTTGTACAAGCTTCCAATTGCGCCAGCAATAGAGAAGTGTTCCTCTTTCTCCACATCCTCATCAGAATCTGCTGTCACATGAATTTTTGATCTTAGCCATTCTGACTGGTGTGAGGTGGAATCTCAAGGTTGTTTTGATTTGCATTTCCCTGATGATTAAGGATGTTGAAATTTTTTTTCAGGTGCTTCTTATCCATTTGGTATTCCTCAGTTGAGGATTCTGTGTTTATCTCTATACCCCATTTTTTAATGGGGTTATTTGAATTTCAGGAGTCCAGCATCTTGAGTTCTTTGTATATATCTGATATTAGTCCCCTATCAGATTTAGGGCTAGTAAAAACTCTTTCCCAATCTGGTGGCCTTTTTGTCTTCTTGACCTTATCTTTTCCCTTACAAAAGCTTTTTAATTTTATGAGGTCCCATTTGTCAATTCTTGATCTTATACCACAAGCCATTGCTTTTCTGTTTAGGAATTTCTCTCCTGTGCCCATATCTTCGAGGCTTTCCCCCACTTTCTCCTCTATTAATTTCAGTGTCTCTGGTTTTATGTGGAGGTCTTTGATCCACTTAGACTTGAGCTTTGTACAAGGATATAAGAATGGATCAATTTACATTCTTCTACATGATAATCACCAGTTGTGCCAGCACCATTTGTTGAAAATGCTGTCTTTTTTCCACTGGATGGTTTTAGCTCCCTCGTCAAAGATCAAGTGACCATAGATGTGTTGATTCATTTCTGAGTCTTCATTTCTATTCCATTGATCTACCTGTCTGTCGTTATACCAGTACCATGCAGTTTTGTTTTGTTTTTTTATCACAATTGCTATGTAGTACAGCTTTAGGTCAGGCATGATGATTCCACCAGAGATTCTTTTATTATTGAGAAGAGTTTTTGCTATCCTGTTTTTCCACATGAATTTGCATATTGCCCTTTCTAACTCAGTGAAGAATTGAGTTGGATTTTTGATGGGGATTGCATTGAATCTGTAGATTGCTTTCGGCAGGATGGCCATTTTTACTATATTGATCCTGCAAATTCATGAGGATGGGAGATCTTTACATCTTCTGAGATCATCTTCAAGTTCTTTCTTCAGAGACTTGAAGTTCTTATCATACAGATATTTCACTTCCTCAGTTAGAGTCACGCCAAAGTATTTTATATTATTTGTGACTATTGTGAAGGGTGTTGTTTCCCTAATTTCTTTCTTAGCCTGTTTATACTTTGTGTAGAGAAATGCCATTGATTTGTTTGAGTTAATTTTATACCCAGCTACTGCACTGAAGCTGTTTATCAGGTTTAGGAGTTCTCTGGTGGAATTTTTAGGGTCACTTTTATATACTAACATATCATCTGCAAATAGTTCTTCTTCCTTTCTAATTTTTATCACTTTGATCTTCTTTTGTTGTCGAATTGCTCTGGCTAGGACTTCAAGTACTATATTGAATAGGTAGGGAGAAAGTGGGCAGCCTTGTCTAGTCCCTGATTTTAGTGGGATTGCTTCGAGTTTCTCTCCATTTACTTTGATGTTGGCTACTGGTTTGCTGTAGATCACTTTTATTAAGTTTAGGTATGGGCCTTGAATTTCTGATCTTTCCAAGGTGTTGGATTTTTTTCATTATTTTTCTCAGCATCTCAGGAAATGATCATGTGGTTTTTGTCTTTGTGTTTGTTCCTATAGTGGGTTACATTGGTGGATTTCCATATATTAAACCATCCCTGCATCCCTGGGATTTAGCCTACTTGGTCATGATGGATGATTGTTTTGATGTGTTTTTGGATTCGGTTTACGAGGATTTTATTGAGTATTTTTGCATCCATATTCATAAGGGAAATTGGTCTGAAGTTCTCTTTCATTGTTGGATCTTTGTGTGGTTTAGGTATCAGAGTAATTGTGGCTTCATAGAATGAATTGGGTAGTGTACCTTCTGTTTCTATTTTGTGAAATAGTTTGAGGAGAGTTGGAATTAGGTCTTCTTTGAAGGTCTGATAGAACTCTGCACTAAACCCATCTGGTCCTGGACTTTTTTTTTTTTTTTTTTTTTTTTTTTTTTTTTTTTTTTTTTTTTTTTTTTTTTTTTGGTTGGGAGACTATTGATGACTGCTTCTATTTCTTTAGCAGAAATAGGACTGTTTATCTCGTTAATCTGATCCTGATTAAACTTTGTTATTTAGTATCTGTCTAGGAAGTTTTCCATTTCATCCAGATTTTCTAGGTTTGTTGAGTATAGCCTTTTGAAGTAGGATCTGATGATGTTTTGGATTTCCTCAGGTTCTGTTTTTATGTCTCCTTTTTTATTTCTGCTTTCGTTGATTAGGATACTGTGCCTGTGCTGCCTTGAGTCTGGCTAAGGGTTGATCTATCTTGTTGATTTTCTCAAAGAACTAGCTCCTGGTTTGGTTGATTCTTTGAATAGTTCTTTTTGCTTCCAGTTGGTTGATTTTGGCCCTGAGGTTGAATATTTCCTGCTGTCTACTCCTCTTGGTTGAATTTGTTTCCTTTAGTTCTAGAGCTTCTAGGTGTGCTGTCAGGTAGCTAGTGTATGCTCTCTCTAGTTTCTTTTTGGAGGCACTCAGGGCTATGAGTTTTCCTCTTAGAACTACCTTGATTGTGTCCATAAATTTGGGTACGTTGTGGCTTCATTTTCATTAAACTCTAAAAAGACTTTAATTTCTTTTTCTATTTCTTCCTTGACCAAGGAATTATTGAGTAAAGTGTTGTTCAGTTTCCATGTGAATGTTGGCTTTCTATTATTTATGCTGTTATTGAAGATCAGCCTTAGTCCATGGTGATCAGATAGGATGCATGGGATACTTTCAATATTTTTGTATCTGTGGAGGACTGTTTTGTGGCCACTTATATGGCCTATTTTTGTGGAGGTACCATGTGGTGCTAAGAAGAAGGTATATCCTTTTGTTTTAGGATAAAATCTTCTGTAGATATCTATTAAATCCATTTGTTTCATAACTTCTGTTAGTGTCCATGTGTCTCTGTTTAGTTTCTGTTTCCAAGACCTGTCCATTAGTGAGAGTGGAGTGTTGAAGTCTCCCACTATTATTCTGTGAGGTGCAATGTGTGCCTTGAGCTTTACTACAGTTTCTTTAATGAATGTGGCTGCCCTTGTATTTGGAGCATAGATATTCAGAATTAAGAGTTCATCTTGCTAGATTTTACCTTTGATGAGTATGAAGTGCCCCTCCTTGTCTTTTTTGATAACTTTGGGTAGGAAGTCCATTTTATTTGATATTAGAATGCCTACTCCAGCTTCTTTCTTCAGACCTTTTGCTTGAAAAATTGTTTTCCAGCCTTTCACTCTGAGGTAGTTTCTGTTTTTTCCCCTGAAATGGGTTTCCTGTAAGCAACAAATTGTTTGGAATTTTTTTTTCAGCTCTCTTCTTTTAGGTTTGTTGAAGGGTTACTTCCTTGCTTTTTCTAGGGTGTAGTTTCCATCTTTGTGTTGGTGTTTTCCCTTTATTATCCTTTGAAGGGCTGGATTCATGGAAAGATGTTGTGTGAATTTGTTTTTATCATGGAATACTTTGGTTTCTCCATCTATGGTAATTGAGAATTTTGCTAGGTATAGTAGCCTAGGCTGGCATTTGTGTTCTCTTAGGGTCTGTATAACATCTGTCCAGGATCTTCTGGCTTTTATAGTCTCTGGTGAGAAATCCTGTGTAATTCTAATAGGTCTGCTTTTATATGTTACTTGACCTTTTTCCCTTACTGTTTTAATAATCTATCATTATTTAGTGCATTTGTTGTTCTTATTATTATGTTTTGGGAGGAATTTCTTTTCTGGTCCAGTCTATTTGGAGTTCTGTAGGCTTCTTGTATATTCATGGGCATCTCTTTCTTTAGATGTGGGAAGTTTTCTTCTATAATTTTGTTGTAGATATTTGCTGGCCCTTTAAATTGAAAATCTTCATTCTCATCTACTCCTATTATCAGTAGGTTTGGTCATCTCATTGTGTCCTGGATTTCTTGGTTGTTTTGATTTAGGATTTCTTTGTATTTTGCATTTTCTTTGATTGTGGTGCCCATGTTCTCAATGGAATTTTCTGTACCTGAGATTCTCTCTTCCATCTCTTGTATTCTGTTGCTGATGCTCACATCTATGGTTCCTGATTTCTTTCCTAGGGTTTCTATCTCCAGAGTTTTCTCACTGTGGGTTTTCTTTATTTTTTCTAATTTTCTTTTTTAATCTTGGATCGTTTTGTTCAATTCCATCACCTGTTTGGTTGTGTTTTCCTGTAGCTCTTTAAGGGATTTTTGTGTTTCTTCTTTAAGGGCTTCTACCTCTTTAGCACTGTTCTTCTCTATTTCTTTAAGTGAATTATCAATGCCCTTCTTGATGTCCTCTATCAGTATCATGGGATATGATTTTAATTCTAAGTCTTGCTTTTTGTGTATGTTAGGTTATCCAGGACTGGCTGAGGTGGGAGTGCTGGGTTCTGATATGCTGAGTGATCTTGGTTTCTGTTAGTAAGATTCTTATGTTTGCTTTTCACCATCTGGTAATCTCTGGAGTTAGTTGTTATAATTGTCTCTAGTTGGAGCTTGTTTCTCCTGTGATTCTGTTAGCATCTGTCAGCAGACCTGGGATTCCAGCTCTCTCCTGAGACTCAGTGGTCAGAGAACTCTCTGAAGGCAAGCTCTCCTCTTCCCAGGAAGGTGCACAGATGTCTGGCATTCAGACCTTCCTCCTGGCTGAAGATGAAGGCTCTAAACAGGGCCTGTCCCAGAAGATATGTTGCCTCTGAAGTCTGCATGCTCACCTGCACAGACTGGTCTCCGAGGTATTCGGAACACAAGATGACTCCCTCACCTGTTCAGGCAGTCAAAGCTCTCCCAGGCAGGGACCTCTTCTCTGGCAGGGAAGGTGCCCAGATATCTGGAGCCCCAAACATGCTCTGTCCCAGAAGCTGTGTCACTTCTGCAGTCTGCTTGCTCACTCTTCACAGTCTGCAAGCTGTCCTGTGCAGAATAGTCTTCGAGAGATGCGGGACACATGATGACTCCCTCACCTGTTCATGCAGACAGAGCCCTCCTGGGCAGGTACCTCTCCTCTGGCAGGGAAGGTGCCAGGATATCTGGAGCCCGAAATGGGGTCTGTCCCAGAAGCTGTGTTGCTTCTGCAGTCTGCTCACTCACCCTTTGCAGTCCACGAGCTGACCTGTGCAGACTGGTCTCTGAGGGACCCGGAACCCAAGATCAGGAGATTTTTTTTTTTTTTTTTACTATGTATCTTAGCTATTTTTTTAAATTAACAGAACGAAAGAAGATATATGGCAGAGGTGTGTGTGTGTGTGTGTGTGTGTGTGTGTGTGTGTGTGTGTGTTTGGTGGACTCTTTGTCATAATATTTGTGATAATACCACTATATACAGTTCCATTTGAATCCAAATAAACCCTCCTCCCTTCTTTCTCCCCTTCTTCCCTTACATCTTTATTTTCTATGCTATACACAGGCATTGAGCCTTGGTGTTCAATAAATTGTCTCGATGCCATCTGCAGAGCCACCCTTCTAACCCAGATATCATTTTATCATATTAATCTGGACTGATTTATTGAAATAAATACCACTATGATCTTTTAGTCTCCCTTTAGCTTTACTACACACACACACACACACACACACACACATACACACACACACACACACACAGAGAGAGAGAGAGAGAGAGAGAGAGAGAGAGAGAGAGAGAGAGAATTAGAGAGAGAATTCAAAATGAAAACCTATGCATGTCACTAACTTATTTCAGTCCAATACTTAAAAACATCTTTATGCTCACAAACTGGTCATGCAAGTTTTATGTCTGGCAAACAAATCTGAATTTTGTCCTTCTCTGCCTCCTCTAGTCTCTTTTATCCTGGAGCCTTTGTACATATTAGTGTAAATTCCTACTCACATGCAACTGATGGATGTCTAGGCTTTCATTAGATTATACATTAGATGTAATCTATTTCCAGAACTGGATAATCTCCCAGTTTATTTTTAACAAGTTTTATATTGCTCACAGGGTTGTTTCACAGACCTGGTTCTACTCAGATGATTAATAAGCCCCATACAACGTTGTAGTTTCCACAAGGAAGACCAGATTCCCATCAGACTTCCAGCAGTTTCATGGATAAACTCGCTGTAGACTAACTTGTCCAATGATAGGATTAACTGTATAAATATCTGAAGCTAAATGGGTCTTTGTTTACATCATAACTCTCCTACTTTAGCAGTGACTTTAAGAAAGAAATTTATTATCCAAGGCGAAGCTTTATATCAGAGGCAGGAAGAAGAAAATATTCCTAGGTTTGAAGTTTTGTTGTAAAAATTAATTGACTATTTTCAAAGCTTCTAGTGCAGTGTCTGGAATGTTCAGTTTTCTGATAGCACATAGCCTCAGAGTCTCATCTTAAAATGAATACAGAGAAGGATGAGATTTTTACAGCATCACAGAGGTTACAATGAAGCTGAGTTGCATGTTAACCAGATCTAAGCCTTTGATGCTTTATCCACCAACTGGGTGATGTGTTATAGTTAAAGTTTATATTTGTATAAGATCTCTGTCTGTGACTGTCTCTTTCTCTGTCTCTGTTTCTCTCTGATTTGTATGTAGTGTGAATAAATGTGTGTCTGTGAGTGTGAATGTGTGTGAATGTGTGTCTGTGAGTGTGAATGTGTGTGTGTGTGTGTGTGTGTGTGTGTGTGCTTTGTTTGAATAGGGTTGGATCCCATAGTCTCACATAATTGAATGCTTGGCCCATGGGGAGTGGCTCTATTAGGATGTGTGGCCTTGTTCAAGATGTGGTCTTCTTGGAGGAAGTGTGTTATCATGGGCTTGGGCTTTGGTGTCTTCGAGTGTTTAAGCTCCAAGCAGTGTGGAATAGCCTCTTTCTTCTGCCTGTAGATCTTCTTCCTGTGAAACTTTCAGCTCTTCCAGTACCATATCTGCCTGAATGATTTCATGCTTCCTGCCATGAGAATAATAAACTGAATGTCTGAAATTGTAATCAGCCTTAATTAATTGTTTTCCTTTTTAAGAGTTACCTTGGAGGCTAAGCAGTCAAGAGCATTGGCTGCTCTTCCAGAGATCCTGAGTTCAATTCCTGACAACTACATGTCAGCTCACAACAATCTATCGTGGGTTCTGATTCCCTCCTCTGGCATTCAGGTGTACATGCAGATAGAGTATTCATATACATAAAGTAAACAAATCTTTAAAACAAAGAACAAAGAAAGAGTTGCCTTGGTCATGTAGTCCCTTCACAGCAATAAAACCCAAACTAAGACTGTGTGTGTATGCGTGTGTGTGTGTGTGTGTGTGTGTGTGTGTGTGTGTGTATTTGTGTGTGTGTGTATGTCTGTGTTTATCTCTATTTTTGTGTATATATGAGTGTGTGTGCACACACAGGTGCACATGTATTTATGTGTGTGTGGCTATGTGACTGTATGTTTGATGGACAGAAGCTACCTTCCCTCTATCAAACTGTACTGAACCTTCAACAATTCTTTCACCTTTTAGTGACATTAGTCCTCATACCCCATAGGACAGAGGGAAGCATTCACAATTCAAATGTCTTTATTGGGAAAGTAAAGGCCTTTAGAATTCTTGACTCAAAAGTGCTTCTTAAATCCAGTTAGATGCTGTTCATTGATTTTGCCCTGTGTATTCTAAAATACTACATATTTCTATTATTTTTATTCTGCCAAGAGAACTAAGCATGGCCATACCTCAAAAATGCCTTAGAGTCCATAGTCATTGGTAAAAGGCTTTGCTTCTGTACTGCTACCTTTGTGGAATTCTTTAGTTCACTGTTAAATATCCTTTCTAAATAGTCTTCTTGGACCTTGAGTATGTTGAACAGGAATCCAAAATAATCTGAAAGCAACAAGAGAGATGTCCAAGGGGTAGGCAAGGTACCTTGTTGGGAGGTAGGGTCTCCAACTCATAACTCTTGTTTTCTTTGACAAAACCTGATGTCTGACTGTCAACTTGGGGAGAGGACCTTTGTCTGGCTTGTTCACTGGGCTCCACATCGGTGCATTTTCCTTTACTCTTGTCATAGGTCCAGAAATGTATTGGATAATCTGTTCTCTGAGTTTCTGATGGAGCTTGGGGCAAGTTATTTTTATCCAGTCTAGAGAACTGCCCACTACTACAATGATCTATTTACCATTACGGAGACTTCCCAACTGAGTCAATATGGAGAGCTCATTCTAACTACTTTACCCAACTTTCCTTCTTAGATGAGGCTTTTCTTCTTACGTAAAAGGTAAAAAAGTGTGGTTGTCTAATTATGTCAAAGGTGGGATTCAATGCCGAAGCCCTAAGACAGATGATGGTAAAGGTTGGAACCTTGGGTAGGTGCATGTCACACACAAAAGTGCCATGAGTGTGAGACCTCACAGAGGATCTAATATTAGCAAAGTAAATATCAAATGGTTATCATGGTCTCTATCTGGAGAAACATGAGCCGAGAGAAGGCTATCCACATGGAGTATCAGGAAGAGGATGGTCTGTAAGCTGAAAGGCAGTCCTCAGCATGAAATGAGCTCCATGCGACCTTTACATTTGGGTTTCTCTGCCTCCAGAAAGATGGGAAATAGACATCTATCTTCCTAAGGGATTCAGCGTATGGCATTCTGATATCCATTCTCAGCTGCCCAGGTAGATAGTAAGAGATTACCACCCAATGGGACCGATTTTAGAAGAGAGTAATTTTTTGAGTTCAGAGGAAGCTAGGACAATTTGAAAAAATAGGGTATAAACTCCCAGCACCTGAAAAACCAAACCAAGTTTTCAGTTGTCATTTAGAGAGTTGGCTAAGCCTCCAGGGCCAGGAATTCTTTACTTATTTGTCTTTCACTGAGATCTTGCCCAGCCTGCAGCTGTGACAGAAATGTGTAAACACTGCCTGACTGTATTAGTATCACTTGTATGTTAATTACATCGTTTTTTATTTTTTACTAGTTTTTCCTAATTACATACATGATTTCCTAATTACATACATGATCTCCTAATTACATACATGATTTCAAAGACAGAAGCTTCTGTTAGACCATTTTCTGGAGGGCTGATTCTAAACCAAATGTGGAAAGGTAAGGAATTTACATTCATGCTTCATCAGAAAATATGAATTTTAAAATATTAAAGGTATTTCCGTTGTCTCTTACCATATATAAACAGGGAGCTATTGGGGAGCTGCCCATTTTCATAGATTCCCTCCCGGAGGAGAGGAGAGCTATCTTCTCCTTGCTTTCTTTCAGGATCCCAGGTCCTTCTACTTCAAGAGATATGACACCCTTGCAGGGAATTTATAGATAAAATTAGAAAGAAAACCCTCACACTCCTAATTCTCTATGTACATAATAAATGTGGTTTTCTCTTTTTAAATTCTTCTTTTATGTGTCTCAGTAGAGTGTCATCATTTTTTTCCAACAGACTCTGAGCATTTCTCCAGTTTATTCCTATACAGTTTATCTTTTTTGTAGCCCTTGCAAATGGATTCTTTCCTGCATTTCATTTTCTAACTTTACTGTTTGTGTCTAAGAAGCTATTGATTTTTTAATATTAATTTTAAGCAGTCAATATGTAAAATTCTTTATCATTTAAACAGCTTTGCAGCTGATTCTGTTTCCAAGTATGCAATATTATCATGTGCAAATAATATTTTTTATGTACTTCAATATCCAATACAGTAACTTTTTTCTTACCACTTTGATTTATACTATCCAAACTAAGTACAAATATATTTATTCTTGATTTTATGGTAATGCTCATATTTTACCCATTAATCATGTTTATCTTTCATTTCTACATATGTTTCACATCAAATATTTAAAAATTTATTTATATTAAAACATTTAATTTGCTGAATAATTGATTTGATGATGAAACTGAATACATCCCTATGTGTATTTAGAAATAAATTAAAAATATCAAATTGTATTCATCAAATTGATAGTGAAAGTTAGGTATCTAATTAATAGAACTTGTTGAATCTATAATCTATCAAAGAAAAATCTATTTGGACTTTTGTTTTTATAGAATTTTTGAAAATCATTTCCAGAGGAAAAATATCTCAAACTGAAAGATGCAATATTGTTGGTAAAATGGATGATACCAACAAAGTCAAATTGATGATAAAAATATACTGTTGTAAAAATCATTTCAATTCAAGTAACTATAAAAGGTTAGGGCATTTAATGTTTAAAAAAATTACATATTCACCAGAAGAACATGCAGAAGGTGGCAGGAAAAAAAAAATGGGCAAGAGATGCCAACCATTTACTCAAGAAGATATTCAAATGATCAACAAAGAGAAAAGGTTCAAATTGATCAGCTGAGTGAGAAACATAAATTTAAACCAGAAGACATATTTTCACTAGTCTCAGGTGGATGGAATCTGAGAGAAGAAACAACATCTAATGCCATGTGGGAGGCAGGTAAAGGGCTTTTATACTCAGCATGGAGTTATTGTGGATTGCTTCTGTTTGGGGATAAAGCCATCTGGCAGCATCCATTTAATTTTTTAATACATGCATGCGTGTTTCACTTCAGCCATCTTTATCCCGGGAATTCGTTTCAATGCGAGAAAGATGTAACATTATCATGTACAGGGTAGCACCACGCCTAGTTCTCCCCATTGGGAAGGAGCTGTGGTCTTCCCAGCTGTCAGGAGTGAGTTATCAATCTGTTTAATCAGTAGAACAGATTTTCTTCTGCTGATATAAAATACCTTTTAGGGAGTAAACAACACTCAGGTGGGAGATAGTTGAGATCTCTATTCTATATTTGTTTTGGTGCCTGAAGTCATGTGAGAAAAGAAAACACCAGCTGGCCATGCACATGAGGAAGGAAACATCAGAACTGCAGTGCATGAAGTCAAACCATGCTGTCCTTTCCCACTCAGTGTCAGGAGCAACTTAAAGGAGAGACTAAAGCCCATCTTCCTGGTCCTGTATACACATAAGCATAAGGTCCAGAGAATCCCAAGTGGTAGAAGTGTTTAAAACTGGAGTAGTAGTTAGTAGATCCATGTTCTAACCAATAGAGGTTTTGTAGAGGCCAGAAAGTTATACAAGCTGTCAGTGTCTGACCCCCCTGTGTAAACTTTCAGCAAAAATAAACCAGCTACAGTGTTACTGTCTGACTCACTTAAGCAATTTGGAATTCGTAATTTCTTTCTGCTCAATCTTGGTCCTTTATCCCTCATAATATGTGTTCCTGTTAGTATCCATAAACAAGTTTCTTGTGGGGATTCTCAAATACTCATAACTTTTTTTTCATAAAAATTACCACATATATGTACAAATATTTTATATATTTGTAAATATACAGAGACATATTTTAGTTATATGCATTCTTTTAAAATATGTATTGATTTATTTGTGTATATGACTAAATTGTCACTGTCTTCAGACATACGAGAAGAGGGCTTCAGGTGGTTATAAGTCACCATGTGGTTGCTGGGAATTGAACTACAGACTTCTGGAGGAGCAGCTAGTTCTCTTAACTGCTAAACCATCTCTCCAACCCATATGCATACTTTTTGATGATAAAACTTCTCTAGTTTCAATGTGCATTCTAATTATAGGCTAAATACTTTGTATAATAGCTCAGCTGTAGTTTATGTAAGAAAGAAATGCTCCAGACTTATTTTGTGTGTGTGTGAGTGCAAAGGCAATATTCAGAAAATTCCATGCTTTCAAAATGTGTTTATTTAGGCCGGGCGTGGTGGCGCACGCCTTTAATCCCAGCACTCGGGAGGCAGAGGCAGGCGAATTTCTGAGTTCGAGGCCAGCCTGGTCTACAAAGTGAGTTCCAGGACAGCCAGGGCTATACAGAGAAACCCTGTCTCGAAAAACCAAAAAAAAAAAAAAAAAAAAAAATGTGTTTATTTAAATGTTTCAAACATCTATATCCAATGATTTTGTCCATGGGTCTACGTGCATATATTTGAGTGTGTCCATGTTTGTATAAGCATAGGTAATTGCATATCTATGCTAAGCCTCCAATTACTATGACAAAATACCTGTCACAAAAATCTTCAGCATACGACAAATTCATCTTGGCTCATGGTCTCACAGACTTCAGTCCACCGTCAGCTCACTGCATTGTGGTGGGGCTGCAGTGAACCAGAAAAATAGTCATGGGAAAGGTTTTTGACCACAAAACCTCACTAACCTCATGGTGGCCAAGAATCAAAGGGAGGAAAATGGAGGTGGGAGTTGGGGTGTGGAGCTAAAGTTACCATGTGTCTTTTCAGAGTGTGTCTACATTAACTTATTATTCAATTATAGTTTGATATTGATAGTTCCACCAACTCTGAATATTCTCTTCAAATTTGAATCCACCACTGATCAATAAATTGATGAAGTTTGAACTCTCATAACACAATTAGTTACTATCATTAGTGAAAAAATTTTTTTCATTGGGCAGGAATTTTTCAATATGGAGCTTTGGACAGGGACATTTTGTATACAAACCATAACCTCCAGTTCAGATCCCTAATGGCTCCTAGATAAAATATGTGCTGAATCTATCTCTAAGATCCAGCAAAGCTCTAGCTCATAAGTCTATGCCCAAAAGTATTTTGAGACTAAAGGTAAAATCTTAGCTGTGAAACCTTTAAACAGAAAGAAAACAAAAGCTACTTTTAAAATGGTATAGCTTAAATATCTATATTACAAATAGAAGACTTGGAGGATAGAGAGATTGAATAAATCCAAAGAAAGACTTGAATCCTTAGGCAAAGCAATGCAAGTTATTACTCTATATCTGTTTTATGGAGTGCATGATGGAGTGATGTGAACTCCAAAGGACTTGCTTTGCCCTACTGTACTTCTGCATGGCCTAGCAATTGGCAAAATGTATGCCCTCTATCCTGGGCTGACTTTGCTCACTGCCAACAGGTTTCTTGGCAGACATTCTACTTCTCTGGTACTTGAAAGTTCCTTGGGATTTTATTGAATATTTGGCTTTACTCTTATAACATGACTCATTGTCCTTTTAGGGATGACTATGGGAATCTTGACCCTGGCACATATTGTTTGACCTCCTAGAATTTCTTTTGAAATCTGTGTAGAAGCTTTTATGACTTTGTAACCACCCACATTATGTAATAGTTGAACAAAATACCATGACACAGATTATGCTAGGATCTAGCAAGAGCTTGAGTGGTACCCTCTTTCCTTGAGACCTCAGCAACAGTAGCCAGAGTTCTCAGATCATTTAGATGGTCCTGTGAAATAAGAGAACCTTAAAGATGTCTTCTTGAAGCCAACTCTTCTTTAAAAGCTTTATATTTTTAGCCTATAGTAAGTAGGTCTAGTCTTCCTAGAAATGCCATGAGGCATATATTGCTGCAATGGAAAACAGATTCAATCTCTTCAAGAACCCACTTTCTTTGGCTCCTACATGAAATGCCTTGTTTGTCTGGTCAAACAATATTTTTTTTGAAGTCTACTGTAGAGACTTACTTTGCCCAATACCATGAACTTGACAGGCCATATCAGGAGGTAACTTCTTTGCAAGGAATGTTTATCACTTCCTACTATGTGTTAGACAATAGGAAATCCTCAATACATATTTAAGTTAATTTTTTTTTCAAGACAGGGTTTCTCTGAGTAGCCTTGGTTGTCCTCAAACTCACTCTGTAGATCATGCTGGCCCCAAACTCACAAGGATCTGTCTGCTTCTGTCTCCTGAGTGCTGGGATTAAATGTATTCAACACCATTGCCTGGTAATAAAATTTTTGAAGCATATCCTTTGAAAATATTCTTTGAAAATTATAAGCTATTCTCAAAAGAGAAATCAAAATTGAAAATATTTGCATCTATGATCTTGGATATTCTCTACTTTGTTAAAAAAACAAAACTAATGCTAACATTTCATAAAAATGATGAATTATAGAGTTTAACATTTCTTCAGTGATCTACCTTTAAAATCACATTTAAAATTACTTTTTTTCTTTCTTTTTTTTTAAATAGTCTTGCTATGTACTTCCAGCTGAATTGAAACTTGTAATCTTCCTGTCTCAGCCTCCCAACTGCTTATATTACAGGACTTTGTAAGTACACAAATGTTTAAGTACCTTCATATGTTTAAATGTGTTAATTAGGTTGACTGTTGAGTGAAAATGAACGTAAATGCTGAAAATTGCAATCTCTTAATTTTATTTCTTTTCAATATTTATGATCCTTGTTTAGTTCTTCATGATATAGAAGCAGAAGTACCTAATACCCTGTGTGCTTTTACCTTTTATTATAAGATTTTGTTTAGCCAGGCAGTGGTGGCACATGCCTTTAATCCCAGCATTTGGGAGGCAGAGATAGGCCAATTTCTGAGTTCGAGGCCAGCCTGGTCTACAGAGTGAGTTCCAGGACAGCCAAGGCTATACAGAGAAACCCTGTCTTGAAAAACAAAACAAAACAAACAAACAAACAAACAAACAAAAAAGATTCTGTTTATCATTAACTTTGGTGTTTAATCCAGTTTGTTGTTACTGTTCTTATTGTGACCTTTACTTATCTTTGTATTTACTGTGTGTCTTTGTCTTTTCATATTTTTTCATTAATTTATTTATTCACTTTACTTCCCCTCACCTCCAAGTTCCACCCTTAGTAATGCGGGGGCATTACTCTCTCTCCTTCTCCTAACAGAAGGGGAAGTCCCCTTTTGGGTAGCACCCCATCCTGGAACATCAAATCACAGAAGCACTAGTCCATCATCCCCCCTCTGAGGCCCAACCAGGCAGTCCAGTTTGGGAAAGGGGATCCAATGTCAGGCAACAGAGTCATAGACAACTCCTGCTCCAATTGTTAGGGGACCCACGTGAACACCAAGCTGCATATCTGCTACAAATGTACACAAAGTTGTTCAGGTTCCATGAGTTTGTAGGCTTTCTGTTGTTTCTGAAGTCCTGCTTTTATACATGGTTGTACGTTAAGGAGTTGTTTCAATTCTTTTTTTTTAATTATTAGATATTTTCTTAATTTACATTTCAAATGTTATCCTGAAAGTTCCCCCTTCCCTCCCTCCACCCTGTTCCCCTACCCACCCACTCCCACTTCTTGGCCCTGGCGTTCCCCTGTATTGGGGTATATAAAGATTACAATACCAAGGGGCCTCTCCTCCCAATGATGTCTGACTAGGCCATCTTCTGCTACATGTAGAGCTAGAGACACCTGTTCTGGGGGTTCTGGTTAGTTCAATTCTTATTCCTACTGAGACTTGCTTTGTGACCAACTACATGGTCAATTTTAAAGAAAGTTCTGGGAGGTGCTGAGAAGAACTTCATGTTCTATAGTCTTTTGTGTTTGGGTGAAATGTTCTATAGATATCTGTTAGATTCAATTGGTTCATAACCTCTGTTAGTTTTTATCATTTCCCTTTCGTTTCTGTCTCAAAGAAATGTATGTGGTTCGATGTATGATTTAAACTTTAGCAATGTTACTTTTATGAATGCTGGTGCCTATGCATTTCAGCAATAGATGCTCAAAATTGAGATGTCATCTTGGTGAATTTTTCTTTGATGAGTATGAAGTGTCTTTACCCATATCTTTTGATTAATTTTGGCTGAAAGACTATTTTATTAGATCTTAGAATGGCTACTCTAGCTTGCTCCTTGGGTCTGTTTGTTTAAAACACCTTTTTCCAATCCTTTACTATGAGGTAGTGCTTATCATTGTGTGTTTCCCGTACGCAGCAGAATATTGGATCCTGTTTTCACATCCATTCTGTTAGCCAGTGTCTTTTATTGGGGAACTGAATCTATTGATGTGGATATATATTAGTGTACAATGATTATTAATTTCTATTACTATGATGTTGGTATTTGGGGGTATGTGTGTATGTGTGTTTATATGAGTGTGTGTGTGTGGTGTGCATGTATTTGTTTGTGCTTCTCTTATTTTGTTTTTATTTATTCTCTATGTTTTCTTGGGTGTGGTTAGCCTCCTTGAGTTGGACTTCTTCTGGTATTTTTTTCTAGGGCTGAATTTGTGGTTACACATTGCTTACTTTGTATTGGAATATTTTGTTTTCTCCATTTATGGTAACTGAGTTTTTTGATGGCTATAGTAGTATGGGTTGGAATATGTGGTTTTTAAGAGGGTGCAAGACATCTGCCTAGGCTCTTCTTGCTTTTACAGTCTCTGTTGAGAATTTGGGTATAGTTCTGATAGGTCTGCCTTTGTATGTTACTTGGAAGCTATGGAAATGACCCTAGCTGAGACTCTTAGTGGAGGGGTATTTGAAGTCTGAAGTGGCCACCTCCTGTAGACAGGCAGGACTTCCAGTGGAGGGAAGGGCACATCAATCCACTCACAAAACTTTCAACCTAAAATTTGCCCTACCTACAAGGTAAAAATGGAACAGAGTATTAGGGGGCTCAGAGAAACTTCACTGCCAATCAAAGAGAATGCATGAACTTGGCCTAGATCCCTATACATGTGTGGCAAATTAACGCCCTACCTCGGTTTGCATGTGGGATCCCTAACAACTGGAGAAGGATCTGCCCCAGGTTCTGTTGCTTGCCTGTGGATCCTTTTCCCCTAACTGTCCTCAGTGTGAGAGGATTTGCCTAGTCCTGAAATGACTTGATATACTAGGGTTGATTGGTACTGGGGGTAAGGGGGCTGTCCCTTCTCAAAGGAGGAGAGAAGAAAATACAGGGTGTAGGCTGTATGGGGGGGGGGACTGAGAGAAGGAGGGGGCTGTGATTGGAATCTAAAGTGAATAAAGAGATTGAATAATTAATGAAAAAATTAATAATGTTTTTCTCCTTTCCCAACTCTACCCAGATCCTCTTGATCTCCCTTCTACCCACTCTACTTCATTGAGCTTTTGTGTCTCTTTTTCTCTCACTTCTTCTTTCTCTTTATATCCTTTAAAAACAAAAAACAAAAACATAAAATGTAAATAAAGAACCTCAAAGCAATAAAAACCAAAAAAAGGCAAAAAACTATTAAGATAAAGGTGACAAAATATAGCAAACCAAAAATTTAAAAGTCTAGTAGAATACCATCGAGTTTATTTATGTTGGGCAAGTACTGCTGGGCATGGTGCTAGAGTGTGGCTGATATTGGCAATAAAATTCCATTGGGAAAAATGTTTTTTCTTTGTGATTGTGTATCAGCTTCAGATAGCTTCTTGGTTAGGGGTTGGACCCCTGTTCTCTTTCTCCTCTCAGTACTGGGACCACTACTTGCCTGAATCTGTTCAGATATTGTTCATGCTATGACAGTCTCTATGAGTTAATATGTAGATGAGTCTTGCTGTGTCTGGAAGACACTGTTGTCATGCAGTCATCTATGACATGGGGCTCCTATAATCTTTCTGCTTTTGCTTCCACATGATCCCACACCTTGAAGAGAGGGGTTAGATGGTGACATCACATTTATGACTGAATGCTTCAAAACATCTGTCTTTGCACATTTTCTACTTGTGGTTTTCTACATAAATTCATGTTTGCTGCAAGAATGAGGTAGCTGTTACCGAAGAAGCATACTATGTCATTAGGATTGATACTACTTCTCTGTTCACTTAGCAGAGTAACAATATTGAGTCTCTGCTCAGCCAGTGACTTGTCTTACTCCACATGCTTGGATACTTTAGCAGTTTCAGATATAGGTTCCATCTCGTGGAGTAAGCTTTACATTCAAATTTGTAAAGTGGCTGGTGACTCTTATAACAACTCTGCCACTCTTGAACCCTTAGATCTTGCAGGCCCACCATTATTGTAGGCCACTGGATTTGTAGCTCAGTGAAATTGATACTTACCTTTCTCCTCTAGTGGCGTGCAGAGTGCCTTCCTGTACCATGAATCCTAATCATTAGAGGCAGAGCTTCAAGCTGTGCACCAGATTATATTTATATTTATATTTATATTTATATTTATATTTATATTTATATTTATATTTCATAGTGTAAGTGTCCTCTTCAGCAGTAGGGTCTTGCCATCAGGTTGAAGAGAGGAACCAGGAGACTTGGCAATATTCTGTAGTGTTTGGGGGACTCGATAGGATCCCTTTAGCCAATGACTTAATTAGTTATAACTCATTCCCTCACAGGGTTTTCTACTTTGTGACATAAGAAGTCTAGTTGGAGCATTAATTTCCACCATCTTTTAGAGGCTACATTTAGGCTACATAATATGTATATGTTTTAAAAGCTTCTATAATAGTAAGTTTTCATACAGTTTTTAAAGTGGCCTTTAGTATTAGCTATCCTTTCTCAGATGGCCTCTCTTACCTTGTAGTGGGAGACAACTTCTCCCTATTTAAATATTCCTGTTATAATTCTAGGATTGTGGGTCCTACATCCACAGGGCATGGCAGCTTGGGGAAGCAGGAAGCAGAGAGTTTGACTATGCTAATCCCACATTTCCGCTGGGGAGTTCTGGGTTGTAGGGAAGTCCACCACTCCTTGGGTGGGGAAGTGCAGTCTTAGACTCTGGAAAACCAGAGATGATTGAGAGATCTGGGCCTGAGATGAGGCTGGGGCTGCAAGGTGGGCCTGAGATGAGGCTGGGGCCGTGAGGTTCTCAGGCACTGGACACCCAGGTGCTGCTGGAAGTCACAGAAGAGATGAGATCAGAATCTGGGACTGCAGGCTAGAGGGGTTGTGGGCAAGAAGGGGAGCTCCAGCTAGTCCCACAGGGAGAGTTCTTGGCTTCATGGTGGCAGGCTTGGTGACAGTTGTGGTTGGGAGCACAGAGTCATCTTCCATGGGAGACTAGACTGAGGATCTATAGGAGAAGGCCTTCTCCATGAATCCTGATGGCAAATATCGATGAAAAGAGACAGTCCATGGTTCTAAGGTGTTTTCTGTCATGGTGGAAGATATATAAAGCCATGAGCTGGAGATTAAATACCTTTTGCAGGGAGAAATGTCTGGGAACGGAAACTTATTGGCCATGCCCCCCAGACCTCTAGGCACCTCATTAGCATGGAGACCTCTGTCTTCAGCCTACATGACCACAGGTCACATCTCTTTCGTGTGAGAAGCATGGCATGTGTTCCAAGTCAAGAATCTGGTAGGGAAATGGAAGTCACCTAAGTCTCAACCTGCTCTACCTTACCAAACTGCCTGGCATGGATTTACATTCCACATATAGTTTCCTTACCAAACTGCCTGGCATGGATTTACATTCCACATATAGTTTCCTTTTTGTCCATAACTTTATATTGTATTTTTCCTTTTTTGGTAGATTCTTTTTTATTCCCTTGCTAGGTACCTACCCTCTGTAGTTATTCAGATCATAGCATACATATTGAAAATCTAACATCTGCAAATAAGGAAATACATACAGTATTTGTAATTTTGTGTCTGGGTTACTTCGCTAGGGATAATTTATTTTCAGGCGCTCTCCACCTATCTTAAAATTTCATTATTTCCTTTTTTCTTGACAGTTGAATAGTGTTCCATTTTGTAAATGTAGCATATTTTCATTGTCCACTCATTAATTGATGAATATCTAAGTTGTATCCAATTTTTGATTATTAGGAATAGATAGCAATGACCATGGATAAACATGTGTCTGTGTAGTTGAATATAGAGTCCTTTGGGTATATGTTCAATAATGAGCTAGATTGATTTTGAGATTCCTGGGGGTACTGTCACTCTGATTTCGGTAGTAGCTGTACATGTTTACACTTTTTCCAGGATGAATAAGTGTTCCCTTTCATGACCATCCTCTTCAGCATGTACTATTATTTGTTTAATTGATCTTGGCCGTTCTGACTAGTGTAAAATAAAATTTCAAAATAATTCAATTTGTATTTCCATGATGATTAAAAATATTGAACATTTTAAGCATTTCTTAGCCATTTGTGTTTTTATCTTTTAAATAGTCTATGCTTAGTTCTATACTCTATTTTAAAATTGGATTGTATTTTATCTTGTTTTCTATTTTGAGTCCTTTATATATTCTAAACTAACCCACTCTAGATATATAACCGGTAAAGATCTTTTCCCACTCTGTAGGCTACTAAATTGCATGAGTTTTGATATCTTTGATGTACAGAAGCTTTTCAGCTTCATTAGATCCCATTTATTAATTGGTGGTTTAGTGGGGAATAGACTTGAAGTCATTGGTATGCAAAATATTATTTTGAACAGAATTTCCAGTATAGTTTTTACATTGTAAGGATTAAATCATTTTCACTTGGCTTTTAAGATTATTACTTATATTTAGTCACAGTTCCTAACTTAAATGTAATAGCTACCCACTCTTCAACGTATTACTTCTCTTGTATTTTGATTGTTTAATTACTAGATTGCCACCATCTTTATAAGTTATAATCCTCAGCTATCTTCATTTCCATGCTTCCTAGTTTTGCAGGTCATAAAGCAGCATTGCTGGTATTATATTCAGGTCCTTCTGTCTCCTTCCTCTTACCTACTGTCTAGCCTTGACTCCATCTTTTTCTGATTCTATCCTTTTATTTCAGTTGGGGTTATAGCTAAATGGTACAGCACATGTCTAGCATCCACCACTCTTGAGTTCAATTCCCAGGACTACAGATAATTATTACATTTCACTTATGGAGGGACTTCTGGACTGCAGATATGTCATCTTATTTTATGTCCTAAACCTATATTCACAATGCCAAATTTGTACCTCTCCCTGCCTTATGTTTTGTTAATTATAATTTATTCATAACCACATAGGCCAGAATCTATATTTCAAGGAAACTTTTATTGCAATATAACTAGCCTATAAACATTATAAATACTGAGTGTATAGCTGAGTGAAATTTTATACACAACTATGGAATCCACAATCTAGATGAGGTAATAGAAAATTCCCTGTATTCTAGAAGCATCTTTTATGCATTCTTGGTCACTGTATTGCTCCCAAAAGATTAACCACTAGCTTAGATAGTTTGTAATAAGTTCATATTTTTGCATGTAAGTATATACATTTATAAAATTTACATGAAGAGAATGTGTATGTGAAGTTTCAGAGGCTCTAATGCCATTGGTCACTATTTTGACTGTAATTACCCCCTCATCATTAACCTCTAAAACCATAGGAGCTTCATCTGCTTCCCCAGGTCTGGCTGCCCTATTACCCCCACATGCTCCAGTGACCAAGGGCAAGTCTTCAGCCTTGATGGCCCCATCATTCAGAATTCACCCTGACCCATCCATCTTATGAAAGATAATTTAAAAAGGAAATAAAAGAGAAAATAATATCTGTAACATTTTTATTTTAGGTATTAAAGTGCTCAGAATATATATGGATGTATATATAAATATTTTTCAAAGAAAATGTGTATTGTTTAGTGAAATTTTCCAATTTGTTACCTATTTTAAGCATACAAGTTAAAGTTATTGTAAGTCCATGTGGGGTTTCTTGGATACTTACATCAGCTGTGGCTATGATTATATTCACTATTTCCTCTCAATGTTATTTCCGGAGAAGGGTAGGAATTCCAGATTCCAGATTTTAAAAAGAATAGCCAATTTTTACGTATTCAAGAAAGGCTCATCTTGTGACTATGGATCTATGTTTGGTAATCTCTTAATTAATTGAATTCATTTAAGGTTATTATTTGTAGTCAGATGTGCATATAAAGTGTTTTTAACCTGAAATGCCCTCCACAGACTCAAAGCATGTGAATACAGCTCCAAGTAAGGGCACTGTTTAGTAAGGTTGTGAAAACTTTTGATGGCAGAAGTCATTGGAGTGAGATCTTGAAGGTTCTACCCATGTCTTGTTTCAGTTACTCTGTCTTTCTTGGGTGGACACACGTGAACAGTGATTGGCACACCTATTTTACTGCTGTTACCTGAGAACTAATACAGTATTTTCCCAGTCCTGATGGATCGCACTCTGAGATTATTGCAGGTTTATTTTTAAATATCTCTTTCCTCAAGTTACTCTGTCACTAAGTTTCCCTCAGATCAACAAGAAAAATAACTAAGACAGTAGTAAAGCACCAATTTGGGACTGAGACAGATGGAGGCTGATGACTGTTCCAGTTTTTCAGGTGCCTCTATATGAAATCTTGGGGATTGACCCAAGACCCACCACCTTAAAGTTCTATGAACTACAATTTATCCATTTCACAGCTCAAAGTTGCTGGTGGCCCCTGGTGCTCTTGGCCCCCAAGCATTGTCATTTCTATTTTTAACCTTTGCATCTTTTACATTTTGGCGTATTTTAAATATACGAAATGGTACATGGAGTGATAAAGACTAACAACCACATTTATAGTAACCCAGAATGTTAACAATAAATAAAACATGCATTTGAAAGGTCATAGAATTCTTTCTATGTTTTACCAAAGATAGCATTATCTAAGTTGTTTATCTAAGTTGATATCATTATCTAACTATCCAAGTGATGTGTATCTCTATTTTTAAGTGTTTAATGTAGGGGACATGGCAAATTCCAAAATAGTTTTTGTAAAGCATTAACAATATCTAATATATGGCTGATGTTATATATAAGATAACACACACAACATAGATAACAAAGCAAATATATCAGTGTTAAAAAACACACTTACCAAGGCAACAGGGTCTCATCACAGACATTTATTCAACTACTTGATTCACCTACAGTGTATAGTTATAAATGTCCAAAATCCAATCATCATAGATTCTGTTCTATCTACCAATATCAAATAAATGTATTTTGATCATGGCATTGGGCCACATTAATAAAAGTCAATCTCTCTCTCGCGCGCGCATTGGTGGCAATCCAACCCAGGACTACTAGTTCCTTTGTTCGATTCTGTATTTACTTATGTTGTCCAGGTTTATTTGAACTCCTAAACTCACAGAATCTTTTTGGCTTCGTCTCCTTGATGATGAGAGTACAAAATATGCGAAATACTTCCCAACAAAATTTTACATCATCAGAAACTTTTTTTTTTTAACCATATCAGTTTAGGTTGGAAAAAGTAGAAAAGATTACTGACGTCAACTCTAGTTAACTCTGAACACTGAAAATTTGCATCTTTTCTTGAACATATCTGAATAAAGACATGGAATGTACAAGTAAGGAAGATAACCTATGTCTGCTTCTGAACTTCATGTCTCCTCTAGAGCACAGAACCTCATTACAAATGAAGGAAGAGGAATGTGCAAAATATTTTCCTCCAAAATACTTAATCCAGTAATAACTGTTAGTTTTCAGTGCTAATGAAACTTTTTAATAATATAAACTGAATACTAAATAGAAATCAAAATTGATAAAGTTGAAATAAATTGACTTGTTACAAAGTAAATTTTGAAGCATATTGGAAAGACAAAGAAGAAGGGGGAGAAACAAAAAGAAAAGAGAGAGAGAGAGAGAGAGAGAGAGAGAGAGAGAGAGAGAGAAAGATAAACAAAAAGAAACTCTCCAAAATATTTATTCAGAAAACTTAAGTATAAAACCCTCAGGGAAATCAGTAAATATTTAGACTGACTGAAAATGAGAATACAGAATGGTAAAACGTGTGTGGCACAGATGAAGAGAGTCATGAGAAGAATATGCACAACATTAAGCTTACTTGGAGGCAGACTTTGGTGAATGTCTGCAAGTTTGAAGCTAAACTGTTCTGTATAAGGAGTTCCAGACAAGACAGGGATATACAGTGAGACTCTATCTCAAAACAAAAACAAACCAAAATAAAATTAAAGGTTATGCTGAGAGGCAAAATGGTAGTATATATCTTAAATCCATAGGTTAAGAAGTCTGAGACAGAAGGATAATGAATGTGAAGATGACTTGAACCTAAGAAACAACATAAGTATTCCTTGAAATTTTTGAGCAAATAGAAAAGGTTAAAAGAAAAGACAAAAGAAATCTTCCTAGATAACATTTTCATGTTGTTGTTATAGTGACACCAAAATCTAGAAAGTCATGAAGAGAAAATGAAAAAAACTTTCTATATAAATGGTTGTCAGTGTCCTCAGTATGATGCCAGCAAATAAAATTCAAAATACACACAAACACACACAGTTATACTGATAGCCAAACCTAGAAAGACATGAAGATAAAATGCCAAATATTCTCCATAAAAATGGATATGTCAATGTCTTCAATATGATACTAGTAAATAAAATTCAAAACACACGCACACACTCAGACAGACAAACACAGCTCTAAACTGGATGCCTCCATCAAATCCCTTCACAAAGTTCGGGGAAACCATGAAAGAAGAAACGGAAAGAATAAAATGTAAGAGCTAGAGGGGATGAAGGATACCAGAAGAGCAAGGCTCGCTAAATCAAATGAACAAATCTAATATGAAATCACAGTGACTGAAGCAGCAAGGACAGGGCCTACATGGGTCCTCACCTGGTCATGTGTGTGTGTGTGTGTGTGTGTGTGTGTGTGTGTGTGTGTGTGTGTTTTATGCACATATATTATGCATATATATATATATATATATATATATATATATATATATGGCTTTAAATAATAAGTATATATACATTTATATTATACACATACATATTATATATTATAAAACTTTTATTTTAGTGTTTTTACTTCTGAATGTGTTAACAAGTAGTTTTCTGGTTTTTGTGCTTGCTTGGGCCCTCTTTTTCTTCTGTTGGATTGCTTAGTACAGGCAGTATGTTGCAATTTTTGTTTTATCTTACTATCTTTTATTTTGTCATGTTTGGCTGTTATCTCTCTTTTTTATTGTGAGACAGAAAGGAGGTAATGGATGGGAGAGGAGATTGCAAGGAACTAGGAGGAGAAGAGAGAGGAGAAGTGTAATTAGGATATATGATATGAGAAAAGAATCTGGTTTAAATAAAAGGAAAAGGAAAAATATACTAAAACAATGATTTCCTGGGAATGCAAGGATGGTTCACAAGACAAGGAAAGCTGATGCCAGATAGTATTATCTAAAGAAAAGAGAGAGCGGGGATGGTGGGGAGGGAGATGCAGATAAACATAGAACATGAAATGAAGTGTAGTGAGGTGTAGTGAGGAAAGTTTAGATACGGAAAGACTTGGAGGAAGGAGGTAAGTACGATCAAAACATATCACATGAAATTCTCAAAAATTTATTATGAAACACAGTGAAACCCATGCTAAGAAGAAAGCTCATAGCGCTAACTGACTACAGAAAATAATTGAAGAGCTCTAATACTAGCAACTTTCCAGCCCATCTGAAAGATCTAGAAAAAAATTAAGCACACCCAAGAGTAGTCAGCAAGAAATAATCAAATAAAGGGCTGAAATCAATAAAACAGAAACAAATAGAACAATACAGAGAATCAATAAAACCAAGAGTTGATCCTTTGGAAAAATCAACAAGAGAGACAAACCCTTACTCAAGTTAGCCAAACTACCTAAAAAGCAGGATAAGAATATCCAAATTTCTAATTTCAGAAATGAAAAAGGAGACATAAAAACAGAGATGAAGGATATCCAAAGAATCATTAAGTCTTACTTCAAAAACCTATATGCCCCACAATTCTAAAATGTAAAAAATAGATGATTTCTTTATAGATAGTACTTACCAAAGTTAAATCACAATCAGATAAAAGTAGACCTATTATTCCTAGTAATATAGAAGCAGCTATTAAAATCTTCCAAAAAAAAAAAAACCAAAAAAAAAAAAACCAAAACAAAACAAACAACCAAAAAAAAAAACCACAGGACCAGAAGGTTTTAGCACAGAATCCTACAAGGCTTTTAAAAAAGAGATAATACCAATACTCCTCAAATTATTCTATAAAGTAGAGAGAATAAGAACATTGTCAAATACTCCTCAAATTACTCCACAAAACATAAAGTGAAGGAATATTGTCAAATTTATTGCATAAAGCCATGGTAACCCTGATATGGAAAGCACATAAAGACTCAACTAGGAAAGAGAATTACAGACCAATTTCTGTTATGAACAGTGATGCAAAATTTCTCAATAAAATATGGAAATCAAATCCCACAACACACCAAAAAGATTATCTAGTATGAAAAATAGGCTTTATTCCAGAGATGCAGGAATGATTTAATATATGAAAATTAGTAAATGTACTCCACCCAATAATAAATAAACCGAAAACACACCCCCCCACACACACATAATTATCCTATTAGATTCAGAAAAGCCCCTTGACAAAATCCAATACCCCTTCATGATAAAAATCCTGGAGAGATTAGAGTTACAAGAGTCCTACCTCAACATATTAAAGGCAATTTACAGCAAGTCTATAACCAACATCAAATTAAATGGAGTGAAACTAAAGCAATTCAACTAAATTCAGGAACAAGTAAAGGCTTTCACTATCTCCATATCTATTCCAAAGAATACTTAAAATTTTAGAGTAATAAGACATCTAGAGAATGTCAAAGACATACAAATTGAAAAAAAAAGAAGTATCCTTATTTACAGATGATATGATAGTAGACATACATGCTCAGAAAATTCCTTCAGGGAACACCAACAACTGAAAATCCTTTCAACTACATGGTTGGAAATAAGACCAACTCAAAAAAATCAGTAACCATCCTATATACAAACAACTAACACACTGAGAATAAAGTCAGAAAAACACTATCTTTTACAATAGCTTTAAATAATATAAAATATCTTGGGGTAAATCTAACTAATTAAGTGAAAGACTTATATGATAAAAACTTCAAATATTAACAAAAGAAGTTGAAGAAGATATCAGAAGATGGAATCTTCTCCAATGCTAATGGATCAGCAGGATTAACATAGTAAGAATGACCATCCTACCAAAAGAAATCTACAGGTTCAAAGCAATCCCCATCAAAATTCCAACACAATTCTTTACAAACCTTAAAAGGACAATTCTCAACAACAACAAAAAAAATCCTGAAAGATAAAAGAACTGCCCAGTGTATCTATCACTATCTCTGATTTCAAATTAGCAAGATTGTACTATAGAACTATAGTAGTAATAGTATTGGCATACAACCAGACTATTTATCATTGGAATCAAATTGAAGACCCAAACATAAATTTGCACACCTATAAACAACTTCCCTTCACAATGGAAAAAAATAAATAAAAAGGAAAGCATCTTCAGCAGGTGGTGCTTCTCTAACTGGATGTCTGCATGTAGAAGAATGAAAATGGATTTTTATCTATCACCTTGCACAAAACAAAAGTCCAATCAGAACAAAAACCTCAACAAAAACTAGATACACTGAACCTAATAGAAGAGAAAGTGGGAAATAATCTTGAAAACATTGGAATATGAGACAATTTACTACACAGAACACCAGTAGTACAGGGCCTAAGATCAACAATTAGTAAGTGAAACCTCATGAAAGCAAAAGCCTTCTGTAAGGCATAGGACAACATAGGTATCTACAGAATGGGGAAAGGTTTTTCAACAACTGAATATACAATAGAAGATTAATATCTAAAATATTTTAAGAACTCAGGAAACTACATATCAAAAACAAATGATCTAATTAAAAATGGGTACAGACCTAAATAAAGAATTCTCAATAGTAGAATCTCATCAAAATGGCTGAGAAGTATTTAAAGAAATATTCAACTTCCTTACCTATCAGGGAAATGCAAATCAAAACTACTTTGAGATTCCATCTTATACTGGTAAGAATGGCTGAGATCAATAACACAAGTGACAGCTCATTCTGGTGAGGATAGAAAGCAGGGGGATTTCTCCCTCATTGCTGGTGGGAATGAGTGTTGTACAGCCACTGTGGAAATCAATATGGTGGTTTCTCAGGAAATTGTGAATTGATCTACTTCAAGACCTAGATGTACAACTACTAGGCATATACCCAAGGGATTCTCTACCCTACCACAAGGAGAGTTGTTCTACCATGTTCATCGAGGCTTTATTCAGAATATTCAGAAACCAGAATCTAAGATGTCCCTCAAAAGAATAGTTTAAAAATGTGGTACATTTATACAATGGAATAGTACTCAGCTAAAAGACAAGCCATTATGAAATTGGCAAGCAAATGGATAGAAATAGAAAAAACTATCTTGAATGAGATAAGCAAGATCTAGAAAGACAAATATGGTATGTAATTACTTCTCAGGGAATATAAGCCATTCCATAGATGATAATCAAGCTACAATAGTAAATCCAGATAAGTTTGGTAATGAGGAGGGAACTAGGGGAGGCAGGATGCAAGACTTGTCCTTAGAATGGGAAATAGAATAGATTTTGCAGGTGATCTTGGAGCTAGTGGGGATAGAAGCAGGAATGATCAGAAAGAGGGGTTGGGATGGATGAAGAAAGTTCAGGAGAGATGGCTGGAATTGGTGGCTTTGTGGAGTGATGTGGCAACCTCTTGCAGTGGAAATTTCCATGAATCTATTAGTATGATCCTAGTGAGAAATTCTAGTAGTTGGGAATAGAGTCTCAAATGGCCATGACTTGTATCCAGGCAAGTCTTCCGTTAGCAGGGTTTCTTTGCATTTGGTTGAGTTGTTAGCCAGGGCTATACTGTGGAGATTACCTAAACAACTCTGCCCAAAGCTAGGACAGAGGATCTCTCTCTACAGCTGATAGCAGGAGCCCCACTGCTGCGGACAACATCCACAGAGCTCCCTGAAAGTGAAGAGGTCAAGCTGGGGCCTTCATGGAACTTTCACACCTATGTTCTAGACTCTTTGGTGCAGAGAGGCTACTGAAAGAGCAACACAGACAGCAACCCAGCCCCAATACCTTTGAACTGAAGTCTATTTTTCTTGCATGAGGTTCTGGGGTGATAGTGGCTCAGAATTTGTGGGAGTGGACAACTAAAATCTGACTTAACTTGAGGGATTTATCCTCTTGTGGAGCCCATGCCTGACACTGCTTGGATGGCCAGGAATTAGAAACAAGATAGCCCAGAGACCTGGGGTAGAACCAAACAAGACTAGTCTAAAATCATCATCATCATCATCACCATCATCATCATCACCATCATCACCACCACCACCATCATCATCATCACCATCATCACCATCATCATCATCACCCCAGCACCATTACCCCAACCACCATCACCATCCTCATCATCCTCATCAGTGAGTTAGGGAAGGGACTGAAGTAGCTGAAGGGGATTGGAATCCCATAGTAAGAACAACATCAACTTACCAGACCCCACAGAGTTCCCAGGGACTAAACCACCAACCAAAGAGTATACATAAGTGGTTCCATGGCTCCTGCTACATATATAACAAAGGATTGTCTTATCTGACATGCATGGGAGGGGAGTGCTTGTTCCTGTGGAAGTTTGTAACCTCAGCAAAGGAGGATTCTAGAGGGTGAGTCAGAAGTGAGTGGGTGGGTGGGGGATCACCCTTTTAAAAGCAAAGAGGAGGGGAGGATGGGAGAGAGGTTTGCAGAGGGAAGATTGGGAAGGGGGACAAGATTTGAAATATAAATAAAATAATTAATAAGATATCAAAACAAAACAACAAAAGAATACAAAATGGTGAATATCTTCAGATATTCTACTGAAGACATACATCCTTACAATGTATTAAATAATATCTCAAATATCTTAACAATATTTTGCTATACTCATAGATCAATGCATTGTCTTGTGATCACCAGAGAGGCTTTCTCAGTTGGCAGATGGGAACTTATACAGAGACCCAGTATGGGAGAAGGGATCCTTCTCTCATTATGTGGCAAGAGTATAAATTGGAGGTCTCCATTGGGTCCTTTTCTTTGGAGATCTGAGAATCTGGTAGAAGAGGGGTCAAAAATATCATATGACTTAGTGGGGATGGAGGACACCAGGAGTTCATGGCCTATTGAAACAACTAAGGAGGGTGCATATGTACTCCTAGAGACAAAAGCAGCAAGCACAGGGACTGCGTAGACTTTTACCAGGTCCTTTGTATATATATTTCAGTGAATAGCTTGAGGGTTTGTGTGTGTGTGGGTGTGTGTGTGTTTGTGGCTCCTAATTGCGGGAGTGGGTATGTCTCCAACTCTTTGGCTTCTCTTGGAACTCTTTCCCTCCTGTTGAGTTTCCTCTTCTAAATTTGGTGTGAGGGCTTTTGCCTTGTCTTATGGTATTTTGTTTTGGTATCTTTGGTGTTGTCTCTTCTAGGCTCACTCTTTTCCATTGGAGACAGAGGGGAGTGGATCCAGGCGAAAGTGGAGGTGGGAGGATCTAGGAGAAGTGGAGGGAGAAAAACCTGGTGGGAATGTATTATATGAGAGAAGAATCTACCTTAAAAAAGCTATATTACCAAAACCTAAAATTAATAAATTCAACTGGTGAGCTTACACAGCTCATGCAGACATTTGCCACCACGCCTGGACTTCTCAGTTCAGCCTCTGGGGACTACATGGAGAATAAGAACTCTTATTCTAACAAGCTGTTCTGAAACTCAAACTTGTTAGTTCTGGCAAATAGAGAAACTAACCTTTCATTTTGGCTGTATACATTATGAAATAAATTCCGGGGAAGAAGTTGATAGACTGATAAAAATATCAATGAATAGAGAGGGTTTGGAATGATGCAGTGTCCGGGCTTAATTTTACTGTCTATTTTGGGTGATCCTTAGCCTACTAAATAGCTATTCCTTGTTTTCCACTGTGTCTTAGCTCACACCTTGATCAACAGATAAAAATCTTTGGAACATGTTAATTTAACCCTCTAAAATCCACCAATAGAAAGGCTGAAAATGCTATCATGTCACCCCCTGGATATCTGGATCTCATCTGCTTCTGTGATATACCCACCAATGTACTGGAAGTTTGCCTTGATTTACAACCCTCTCTGTTGCTACTAGAGAATTTCATGAAGTTGTTTGTTCATTCATCATGGTACCTAGAGTAACTCGGATTCATCTTTTGAGGACTTGGTCACTCCTGTTTGGTTGTAGAATAAACTAAAATTCCCTTTACAGTGACAGCCGTGTTTTCTCTCTTCTACAATGTACTCATTAGGCCTTACCTATCTAGATTATTTTTACTACTTTTGTTTATGTAAAAATGTCATTATTTATTAATAATTGTTGCAATTATAGACACAATAGGTTCTTAGGAAATGCAAATAGAGTGTAAGTTAAAAATACCTAAAATATATAATACATTAAGTATTTTCACTAAAATTTATTTAAGTTGATATTATCTAATTGTATTGAAGTCTTCATACACAATATATTTCTACATACATTATGCAAATCCTATATTTGTATCATTAGTTTTAAAGAGTTAATATAAATTCTTTTAGTGATTATTAATATCCATAAATATTTTCTTTTGTGTATTATAATGATAAATTATTTTAATATATATTCCTCTATTTGACCAACCTCAAATTCTTGTATTTAATTGTACATTATAGTTTTGGCTTGCTAGTTAAGATTACTAATGCATTATTAATACACTACAGATTTCTAGTCTTTAAAAAATTAGTTTTTGAGTTTCTCGAATTATCTTCATGATTTATTATGATAATTATCCTTGATTTATATATTAAATTGAGAAGAGATTCATTGCTGTCTAGAACACAGACAGTTTTATAGTACTTGAACATCTTGTATTATAACACTTTTTTAGAACCTGCAGCTCTCAGGTCCCAAGATGTTAAGAGACATTTTTAAAAGTTGCTCAGGTTCTTATAGTTTTAATAAATTTATTAAATTAACACTTGTATACTGAGAATAAGTTAAAAGAAAAAACCCCACTGCTTAAATTAACACTTGTATGCTGAGAATAAGTTAGAAGAAAAAACCCCACTGCGTGTACATGCCTGGTATTGTTAATATTTTTGTAGAGTACTTCACCTGCAAGGGTCTTCCATATTTGCATCATGTTGTCACTATGGGAATTGGACATTTTCAATTTCCTAAATTTTGCATGACTGTATTTACAATGCCTGTTTTAAACATAAACTAGAAACATTAATTTTTTTGCAATTATTTATCTTTTTTTCAGTTTTTACAATGTATCGCTTTCCAGTATCATGTTAGTATTTATCTTAAGTTTGCCTTTTAAAAGAGTTATTATTGGATATTTTTCCATTTTCTTTAACAATTAAAGTATTTGACCTCATAAGTATTTTACTAAAGAGTGAATTTATTCCCTGTAAGTTTTCATATGTGTTTATTGTTCTAATTGACATTAATATCTGACTCTGGAATTGGACTTTTTATTTTATCTTTGATCCTCTAGCTTTTTGGTAATTTATTTTCATTTTTCACTTCAATTTAATTGTGGGAACATGATTTGGAAACATCCTGGTATGACTTTCTTCTTTATTGTTGAGCAGCTTTTCTCTCTACTATGTTTTCTGTCACTTGCTTGTCTATTACTAGAGAACCATCTGAGATTCATCCACTGACATGTTCAGCAGGTAGCTATATTCCCTTTCCTCATTGCCCAATGGGTTAATCTAGAAGCCAGATTTCTAATTTGTGACATAAATGTTGACCTAAAAACATTTGATAGAAAGTTTGCTTGTTCTCATTAGTTCCTTTTTTTTTTTAATTGAAGGCTAAGTAGCAAATGAAAAGTCCATAAATTACCATTAGTTTTCTTTTAAAAATTATAGATGTAGATATAGATGATATAGATGATATAAATACAGATTAGGCAGAGATAGAGATGAAGATGGAGATGGAGAAGGAGATAGAGTTAGAGACAGAGATAGAGTAAGAGATTGATTATGGTCTTCTCTGTACAAAAGCAAAACACAATTTCACTAACTTTTCAAAGGAAACCATTTGTGCTGAGATTAATCATTTGGTATTGTAAGATAAATTGCTCTTCATAATAGTTCTATTCTTCATCCTTCAAAATAACTAAATATCAGGAAGTCATTGAAACTTAGCAGAGAATACTAGAACATTCTTTTTTCTGAATGTTCTTTTTTTATTAAATATTTTTAAATTTACATTTCAAATGCTATCCTGAAAGTTCCCTATACCCTCCCCAACCCTGCCCCCCCTACCCACCCATTCCCACTTCTTGGCCCTGGTGTTCCCCTGTAATAAAGAAAACCCAAAGAACATTCTTATTAGGTCACAAATACAGGGAAATCCATGGCTTACAGTCTCTCTTAACTAGTTTCTTCTTTGACCTTCTGGTAAAAGCTAATGTTACTGTGATTAAGAGTTGTAATAGCTGTCTCCTAAGAGGCTTGGCCAGAACCTGACAAATACAAAGGCATCTTCTTACCACCAACCATTGGACTGAGCACAGGGTCCCAAGTGGAGGAGTTAGATAAAGGTCTGAAGGAGATGAAGGGGTTTGCAACTCCATAGGAAGAACAACAATATAAACCAGCCAGACCCCCCCCCCCAAGCTCACAGGGACTAAATCACCAACCAAATGTACACATGTAGTGACCCATGGCTCCAGCAGCATATGTAGCAGAGGGTGGCCTTGTCAACCATCAATGGGAGGAATGGCCCTTGGTCCTGTGAAGGCTCAATGCCCTAGTGTAGGGGAATGCCAGGACAGAAATACAGGAGTGAATGGGTGGGTAGGGGAGCACAGTCATTGAAGCAGGGGGAGGGAGGATGAGATAGGGGTTTCCAGAGGAGAAACCAGGAAAGGGGATAACATTTGAAATGTAAGTAAATAAAATATGCAATTAAAACAGAAAAAAAGAGTTGGAATAGCTATATCAGGCTCTTATCAGAAAGCACTTCTTGGCATCAGCAATAGTGTCTGGGTTTGGTGTCTGCTGATAGGATGGATCCCTAGGTGGGGCAGTCTCTGGATGGCCTTTGCTTCAGTTTCTACTCCAATCTCTGTCCCTGCATTTCCTTCAGACAGGAGCAATTCTGGGTTAATATTTTTTTAAATCGGTGGGTGGCCCATCCCTCATGTGGGGCCGTGCCTACCCTCTGGGTATGGTCTACAGCTTCTCTCTCCCCTTTGTTGGATATTTCAGCTAATGTCATCCCTGTTGCTTCCTGGTAGTTTCTTGATAGGGCAGTGAAGAAGTGGGTAGGAGGGTGGGGGAGCAGCCTCAGAATCAGGAGAGGGGGTGCAATAGGGGGTTGGCAGAGGGGAAACTAGGAAGGCAGATGACATTTAAAATATACCTAAAGATAACCAATAAAAAAAACAAAACAAACAAAAAAATTTGCCATCATTATTCCCATGGGCAGGTCTGAAAGAAATCTAATTTCCTTTAGATTTGAACCTTCTAAGGAGGAGATGCTGTTGTCTTTTATTAGATACACAAGAAGAAAGTGATCCAAATTTCCTAAAGCTCTAGTCTCAAAATACATCTTTAGTTTATCGAATGAGTCACATGAAATCCACACACTAAAATCTTCCTTCTGGATTCTAGGAGTCTTTATAATATTTCATACTTGCTACAAGTAGCCATAACTGACTGGAGTCATCAGCCACTCAGTGATAGTGTTTACAGTTAGGTCTCTATCTGAACAGTTCCTTTACTATTACTGTGATAAAAACTCCAATGGTAAAGTAACTTATTCAGAAAAAGCATTTAATTGGGGTTCTTTGTTCCATAGAGTTAGAGTCGATGATAGAGGAACAGAGAGATGAAAGTAGGAACAGCTGAGACCTCACATCTTCTACTGAAAGGAGAAGGCAGAGAGAGCTAACTGAGCATGTAGCTTTTGAAACCTCAAATCCCACCTCTGCTAAGCATCTCCTCCAACAAGGTCATACCTTATAATCCTTTCCAAAAAGCTCTACCAAGTGGGAACCAAGTATTCAAACATATAAGCCTTCGGGAGCTATTCTCATTCAAACCACAGCAGTCACTCCCTTGATTTATGACTGTATCTCCACACATCTAGATAAAGGCAGTTCTTGCTCTTGTATGTATTCTGTAGCAATTGCATTTTCATGAACAGCCATTTCTTTGGTCTGCAGCACCGGAGAACATGCATAAGTATTTCTAGTTTCTGTAAAAACTGACAATCAGTTTTGAATAAGACTGGCAATCATTATTTCATCTACCATATTACAGGTACAACGTGGGAATATGACCTCTATTTATCTAGAAAAAGATGTAGAACTGAAATATAAGTGTCTTGAATCTTGTCTTGAGTGCTTTCTTGTCTAACTTTTATAATATAAGACACTGAGTCAGAGACTTTAAATTTTATAAAAGAGGAGTTAAATTGAAATACGTGTGATGGAAATAGACCCTGTCTGTTTGGCCCTCCTACCTATTCCCCTTCAGAAATCCCACAATAACACAACTTGCAAACAACCACTATGAGGAAATGCAAATATACAAACAAAGGAATACAGTACAATATGAGTAACTGCAAACACAAAAGCTCAGAGGAGGGAAAATATCATGGGATAGTGGTAGAGGGAATAGCTATTATAAACAGCATAGTAAAGGTAAATATCACAGAGATGACATTTTGCACTTTTTTTGTTTTTGTTTTTATAGCAGAGGATGGAAAAATACTTGCAAACATCATTGCAGACAATATTCGTGGCAAGGAGGTGATGCATTCCAAAACTCTGGGCATGTCATAAATACAGTGAAAAGATACTGGGAGAAATAATAGAGTGTTTGAGCTGCGAAGCCTCTGCACCATGAATACAGTCTTTCTGAGTCTTAGAACAGAAGCTACAGTTATATCACTTTAATACTAACTTCATTGATATGCCACCCATTTCCAACCTTCCCACTAAACTGAATATTATCAAACTTTACTTTTCTTTTTTTTTAATATGTCTTTGTTTTTGTTTATATGTCTACTAAGCCAATGAGCTTATTCTGGTTAATAGCATTACTTGCTACTGTGTATAGCCACTTTATAATCTATTTGATCAAGGCACCTATCACAATGAAGTCTGGAAACATCCTGGGCAAACACATGAAATCCATGGGATCAGGCCATAAACACACATCAGTGTTCCTTCTACAGGTAATGTCTTTACAATCCCCTCCATTGTTTTGGAGTCTGGGAATCTGTGTAATTCTTTTAGGCAAAATTTGGGGAGTCCTTTTCCTTTCTTTTTGAAGAAGACTTCCTCAAGCCATCTCTTATTCCACAAAGCATTACAGTCCCATCCAAATGTCTACTGTTCCTTCATTAATATATGTCCCTTCCAATAGTGTCTGATTTTTTAAAAATTCTTTTACTCTAACCTTCATTATAGTCTAGCTTGAAAATTTTTATTTTCCAATAACTATCTCATGTATAGCCTCCTTTGTGATGAACAGACTGTTGCTTTTTTATCTTTGCTCTTCACCATGCAGAATTGCTCTCCTGCACACGCTGCACATTTCACCACGAATGTGTGCATCTCTCTGTCTTTTCACCACATTTTGATATTCTTGAGCACAGATAACAAATTGATCAGTTTTTGATTCCATATGCTAAACACAATATCTGATGAACAGAGCAGTGGTTCTCACGATCCATTCCACCTTTTATGTTGGGGTGCTACAAGTCAAACAGGCACATATTAGACAAGTCCTCTGCCAGTGAGCTACATTAATATTAAATTTAGTTTTAACTGTCATTGATATGTACATCTGTTACCTTAGCATTCGAGAAGATTTAAAAAAAGAATCACATGCTCTAGGGTATCATGGGCTACATAGCAAGTCCCAGGACAAACCTGGGAACTCATAAGAAAATATTTGTTTGCATTTTTATCAGTTTGCATCAGTTGTGCACAGCAGTGGATCTCACTATGACTGCTTTATATATGTATAGTATGTTTTGCTCATGGTCATTCTATGTTACCCTTCTTTTCCTCCGTCTGTATTTGTTTCTTAACAAATTCACATTTAACAAGTGAACAAATGTTGATTTGAACTAGTTAAGTCACATTATTCATGTATACACTGTCTAAACTATCATCTTGTATAAGCTGGGGAATATTTATCTGTTGGAGATCAAGAAATGAAAAGTGGCCAGGCGTGGTGGCGCACGCCTTTAATCTCAGCACTTTGGAGGCTGAGGCAGGTGAATTTCTGAATTCGAGGCCAGCCTGGTCTACAGAGTGAGTTCCAGGACAGCCAGGGCTACACAGAGAAACCCCTGTCTTGAAAAACAAACAAACAAACAAACAAACAAACAAAGAGAAAAGAAAAGAAAAGAAAAAAAGAAGAAAAGGAAAGGAAAGGAAAGGAAAGGAAAGGAAAGGAAAGGAAAGGAAAGGAAAGGAAAGGAAAGGAAAGGAAAGGAAAGGAAAGGAAAGGAAAGGAAAGGAAAGGAAAGGAAAGGAGAAATGGAAAGTGTGTAGCTGGAGAAATGGCTTCTCTTCCCAGACCCAGTTCTATTCATGGCCCCAACACGGAAGGCTGCAAACATCTGTAAACAGAATTCCATCAATTCTAACACCCCATTTACCCTCTACATGCATGTGACACAAAGGCATGCATGCTAGCAAAAAGTTTACACATACACATAAAAGGAATTGAAAGACTCTGAAATCTTATATAATTAATTGATGAGATTATTTACTGAATTACATATATATGAGTAAGTCTCCTTAGGTATCATTCAACATGAAGTGAACTTATAGCAAAATATTTTTACTGTATTAGTCCTAAAACCCAAAAATATTTAAATTCCATTAGAGATGAAAATGGAATAATATTTTTTTATCCAAGGACATGAAATTAAAGTCTTATCAGAGATCCATTCATTTATTTATTCTTTTCACCCCATTTAATTCAGAAGCAGGCATGTTCTAGACATAAAGGACACAGACCTCTGTTTTTATAAAGCTTGTCCTGCTAGAGTGAATAGAAATTATTTTGATAACATTAAATAGAAAAGAAGCTAGTGTGTAGGTAAAATATGAATTTAAGAAGTGGTCTTGAATACAATGCATGTGTGGTCTGAACAGAGACTGCTTCATTTTTATAATAGTAATTATTTGTATTTATTTCTCTTCTCCCCATTGTATTATTATAAAATTCACATTTATGCTGGCAGACCAAAAACAAACAAGTGTTTTAAGCATAGCTCAGTGACACAGTGAGCTCAATGGGATTTCCTAAGTAGCATGGATAAAGGTAATTTACAAGAGCATCTGTAACTCCAAAACAGATACATCTCTGAAAAGTTTTATCCCAGCATGAGTGGTACCTTGAAAAAACATTACATGGATGGAGTTCTAGCCAGTGAATCATCTACCTTCTATGCTATAGTACTTCCAAGACCGTGCTGCAGGTAGGCATGATTTCATAGGCTGGTCACGTGGATAAGAGAGAATGGCTATCCTTACAAATGAGAATCAAAGGATCTTTCCCCTATTATTTCTATGAGATATTGTTGATAGGCTCAGTATTATAATAATAGAAGCTCAGATTTAAGATGCTACTATTCAAGTCACATCTGGACACTCTACAACCCATCACCTTCCTCCAGACCTTTACAGGATCTATTACTTCTATTCTATGATGTTCTCTGAGTCTTGTCAGAATTATTTTCTTCCATTTAGGACTTATCATTAGCCTACTCTGACACAGAAAATGTCATTTATTTTAACACTTTGACCCATTATGAGTATCTTCAATAAGTGCTACTTTCTGCAAAAGGAAGCTTCGTTGACCAAATCCAGAGTCAGCAATAATGTACAGTTGTAAAAACAAATGTTTCAGGGGCATTTTTATTCTTTCTTTTTCATTTCATTTTCTATCCTTTTTCCATTTTCCCTTTATTTTAATTAGATATTTTCTTTATTTACATTCCTTTTTCTTGAGTTTCATGTGTTTTGCAAATTGTATCTTGGGTATTCTAAATTTCTGAGCTAACATCCACTTATCAGTGAGTGTATATCATGTGTGTTCTTTTGTGATTGGGTTACCTCAATCAGGATGATATTCTCCAGATCCATCCATTTGCCTAAGAATTTCATAATTTATTTTTCCTTTTTTAAAGGCAGCTGTTGAAGCTGTTTGTATAGTAGGAAAACATCTTTAACACCATATCTTGTCCTCTTGTCTACATTTCCCAGGTACTACTTCATGCTTAACTAGAGGGCTATTTTATATCATCCATTTAAGATAAATAAATAAATAAATAAATAAATAAATAAATAAATAAATAGCAGCACCTCCACTGAAATACTATAATTTTTTTCTTGCCATATTATTTTCCTTGCAGTACCAAAGGTGATTTCCCTCCCACAGAGTCAGTTTTATGTTCAATCAGACCATGGGTGTCTGTAGCCATAACAGTTATGTCACTGTCAAATCATAGAGGCTATCTTAGCTGTTGTTAGTATACAACATACATGTCTATAGCTAATCAAGATGATTAGCGATAGTCCTTTCAGAGAAGCCAGGATAGCAACATTGGGTACTTAGAAACAACAGCCAGAAGGACTGAAGCATCCATCTCAGTCCCAGTGTAATTTCTCTGGGTCTTCCGTCAGAGCCTTTGGTGTCTTCAGATATGGGGTCTGAGCATCTAGTACAAACATACCATCAACACCAGTATCAATCGCCTGTATTATAAGTGGAGCCTTGATGCTCCCCTGGACAAAAATCTGTAGGAAGATTTAACCCAACTGAGATTCTTACTAAATAGCATCATTCCTAATTATGTCCTCCTCTGTTCATATAGACTGTCTTCTACAAGCTTGTAAATTGTTTTAACATTTACAGGCACACAGGCTATTATCAGATTTTTCTCAAACACTTTGAGTATCATCTGTGCCTCATAAAACCATACATTTCTCAAGAATTTCACAGCTGTTCCTGTTCTTGTACCTTGCACAATCAATTTTCCTTCCTTACTCATGTAGGTATACTTGCACAACTTCCAGATGCTATTCTGAATCTAAGATACTCAGAGGTTTGAACTATATAATTTGTAAAATGGAACGAAATTAAAAAATGAGTGGTCAGATCTCTGAAGGCTTATCTACTGTAAACAAGTACCACTTAAACTTAGATCAACACCAAAAGAGATACTAAACAACAGGGGGAAAGGGAAAGAAAATTAAAAAGAAAGAACAAGACTCAATATATCATAAAACGATGTCATTGTTTGTATGAACTATTGCCTCAAATGTACAATGTTGTGTAGAGTTAGTGTGGATGGGTGATGCTACTTTACTTTGTGCTCTATGATTGACAGTTGTCCTCAGTGCAACATCCTATGTATCTATCTATGTATGCATCTATCTATCTATGTATCTATGTATCTATCTATGTATGCATCTATCTATCTATCTATCTATCTATCTATCATCTATCTATCTACCTACCTACCTTATCTTTCATCCTGTCAGTTTTTCACTCCTTACTTCACCCATTCCATGAAAGGCTACCCAGCTTTAAAGCCTTGGATAGGCTCATTAATACTGAACTTAGTTTTGTTCCAATTTGCTCCTATAAACTCTACCTTGACACTAATTTTGACCAATTTGTTTTTAAGAAATTTGTAAAAGCCCCTTTTTCCTTTTATACTCACCCCCTTTTCTCAAATCTATTTTACTGGTTTAAGGCACTCAGATCCTCTATAGCCTCTTCTAGTTTTTAAAAATCATGAACCATCACGAGGCTCAGAAAACATCTTCATGGAGTTCACCACACAAACACAAATATTGATATCTCTGCTGAACTCATTTATTAGCAACTTTCCTAACTCTGGTTTGGTGAACTTGGCACCACAGACCATCTTTCTTCTGTCCAATAATTTTCTCTCTAGTTCATCATTACTTTATCATAGTCTCTAAGGCTTATTTTTTTTTTTTCTTATTGGATGGCATAATTTGTACATTTTCTCCTCTTTCCACATCCAGCCATAAAAAACCCAAAACAAAACACAGCAAAACAAAACAAACAAAAAACAAACAAAACAACAAGGCAATACTTACACTTTATCTTCTCCTTTTGTCCAGCTTATCTAAAAATTATGGATGATGCCACTTGCAAGTCTTTTCGTCATTGTAATTCTTTCCTTGGTTGAGATTTTTCTGGATAGAACTTTGAGCCTTGGTTGCATTTCTTGTCACCCATAATGGGACAATTCCAACATACTATTCAATAGCTCATCATGAAGGATAGCCACATGAGAAATCATGCTATTGATGCTCCACCTTTGGGTGACTTGACTTCAGTTGAAGGTGAAAGTTATATAGCTGTTCACAAATTCATCTTTGGTTCTGTCATCCCCCTATTGAGGTATCAAGTGATGTAGGCTAAAAGTTATGCTCAGACATCTATTCTTCAGACATTAGGGCATTGACAACAAAGGAAAAGTCGATTCCACCCAAATCAGTTTTAGTGAACTAAAAGAAGCTACATCACTGAAAAGTCCCACACTGGTGTGGTAACTTCCCAATAGCTACACAGCTATTGGAGTTGCATCCTAAGTTCATTCTCCGTCTCCTATTTACTCTATCTTCTCCTGAGACCTTGTGTAGCCAAGGCAGGATTATGTGTAGTTAGAGGATCAGGAATCATTGTAACTCCACACAATAGTCTGATGATTGTCCTCAATTCATTCTATGAGGGAATGTTAATAGGTCCAATCCCATAAGCATCTCATGAGTACAGGTAGATTTGCTCTTATTTCAAGATGGCAACAACTGTAGCCATGTCATACCCAGAGGACAGAGTTCCACAGCAGTGGACTAATTGGAGAGGTGACCTTTGCACTGTTTAAAGGAATGCAGACCTCATAAGAGACTTTAGTTCCACAGGATTCCTATGACCCAGAAGTCCCTGAGCAACAGGCTCAGAAAAAGCAACTTAAATACCTTAGCAAACCCAGAACACATTCCTTGGAGCATTTGTTAAGTTCTCTCAGTAAAATTAGCCTGCAGAAATGACATCCATAAAATATTCTAATAGCATAGCCATCTCCAAGATGAATCTGGCCTATGCCTTTTAAAAGATAGCAAAAATATTTCCATCACCACAGTGCTTTGCAAATATTTTTAAAGATCAAGGAAATTGGCCAATTTGCAAATGTTTAAAATAGAACACTTTTACATCACCTTGTATATTACCTACCCTTTAGCAATGCATTTTGTGCTTATAGCAGGGGTACAGTTCTGACCCTTCCACCTCATGGGATGAACAAACTGAATAAATGCTGTTGGTAAAACGCCCAGTGATGATTCATGACAAGTTCCCTGGAGGTTGCTGTGCTCAAGATAGGCTGATGTTCCCTTACTTTGCCAACTCCTATCAGATTTTGCCACTTGGAGAAAATTGACTTGGGCAGAGCTATCATTATTATTATTATTTTATTCTCGCCAGAAACTGCCATTTCAAAGTGTTCCTTTCTGGATTGAAAAACAAAATAATGAGCCTGTACTTTTATTTCCTGGGAGGCTACATTCATTTACATTCACTTACTGTTTAGACTCCCCAGGTTCGATAATTTGCACATTGCTTCTAGAAAAAGGCATATAATCACAGCAGGAGAGAAGAGAGTCCCAGAAGTCTTGGTATTTCCGGCTGGCTAGGTTTGTGTTCAGGTTGTTTCACGGGTCTTGTGCCTTATGCACTACAAATACACACACACACACACACACACACACACATACACACACACATATGTGTGTGTGTGTATGTGTGTGTGTGTGTGTGTGTGTGTGTGTGTGTGTGTGTGTGTGTGTATAATGTATTTTGCCCAGACTGCTTGTTACAAAACACTGGCTGAGTAATACATCATTATATCATTATATCATTATTTCCAACATTTTATTCCATCTATTCTTTTAAAATTTGTTTTATTTTTAATTTCTCCATATAGGTGTTTTGTCTAAATTTATTTCTGAACACTGTTTTACTGCTTGGCCTGACAGAAGCCAGAAAAGGGCTTCAGATCCCATGGAATTGCAGATCCAGATGACTTTGAGCCACCATATAAGTGCTGAGAATAAAACCGGGGTACTGTGGAAAAGCAGCAAGTTCTCTTAGCCACTGAACTGAGCTGTCTGTTCAGCTCTCCCAACTACTGTTCTGTATTTGTGTATGTGTATGTTTATATGATGCATTTCTATGTTTAATGCATGTATGTATTGATGTAGGTTTGTAGGATGTGTATGCAATTCTGTTGATGTGTGCACATGCATATGTGTCATGACCTGTGAGAAAGTCAGGACAACATTGATGCTGGCTTATACTTTCTACCTTATTTGAATCAAGGTATCCTTGTTACATACCTCAGCCTAGCTAGCCCCTGAGCCTCTATCCCTATTTGGAACATGTGATTATGTACAGACACTACTATATCTAGGTTTATGTGGGTTATGGGTAATTGAACTTAGGTTCTCATGTTCGTGTTTAAAGCACTTTTTACCCATTGAGCCATCTTCCTAGCCTGACCCTATCTATTCTTAAATGTTGAAGCATCCAAGCCACCCACCTCTGGGTATCTGCAAGGCAATCTGTTGTCTATTTTTGGCTTTCCAGATGGAGCGTTCTGTAATTCTTTTCTCTGCCTTCTTATATCAGCTGTGTAAGCCATCAGAGCGTCCAAAGCAGACAAGGGTTGTTTCTGTTCTGGTTATGTATTGCTGCCTAACAAACACACTAAAACTTAGTGGCTTAAGAAAACAACCATTTTATTTGCTCATGATTTTAAGTTGTGGAGTGGGATCATCTGTGCTTGCCAGTGATCATTTTGTGACTGCATTGACTTGGCAGGTCAGTTGGGAGCTAGGCTTAGCTGGAGTTGTGGAATGGCTGGGCCTCTTACTCTGCCCATTTGATCTCAAGGCTCCCTTGTCCTATGTGAAAGGCCCACTTTACTTCTTCTTGCACTGTGGATAGTATCATGACTAGACTTGTTGCCTAGAGGATCAGAGCTCTAAAATGTATTCATAAAGGTTCCATGAGCTTCATAAGGCTTTGGTCCAGAACTGGCAGAGTGTCATTTCCAACATATTATGTTTCATAGTTCAGGTCACACAAAGACATTGGCCCAGGAACAAAATGTCAGGGATAGGTGAAGGCTAGTAAGGACTCTCGAGATGAATCCTAGTGGGCACATTTGTGAATTTTATATTGTAATGCTCCACCTTGCCTCATCTACATCAGATTTTTTAGAACAACAACAAAGAGAGGGACATAAATGTGAGAGAGGAATAATTAGTCCCCAAAAAAGAGCAGACCACCATAATCCTCCCTCAGTTTAATTATGATTCATATTCTTTCAATGTGGAAGATTTGCTCACTCCCCATTACATAAGGTTCAAATACTATGGCCACTAGTGTCATTCTTATTCTGCTCACATTTGGCTGTCATGTGGGCAGGAATTTGTAGGTACAGTTTCTGAGGTTACTATGGTACACAAACTCATAGCAAACTTTCTGATCATCTGGCTCTTGCAATCTTTCCAACCACTCTTCTGTAGTGTTCCTTGAATCTTAGTTGCAAGAGTTCTTGTAGATGTATCAAGTGGGTCCAGGTTTCACAAGTCTACATTGGAGGTTGTTTTGGTTCACTGGGGTCTCCATCACAAGAGAATTTTCTTTGATGAAGGCTAAGTCAACACTTATTTGTGAGTATGAACACAAATGTTTATAAATTCTGGGTAAGGATTATGTTACTTTGGTAAGTTAGAAGTTGTTGTGTCTCCTTCAAAAGCCGTGATGATTCTACTAGCACTGCCTAACCCTATTTGAAAACATATATATTAGTAACATCATACAGATGGAATAGGTTTTAATTAAGAATATATATTAATTATGAATATATATAATGTTATAAATATATAAACTATAATAATTAGTGAAACATAGAGGGCATGAAATTGAAGGAGATCAGGTAGTGCTTTGTGTGAGGTTTTGGAGGGAGAAGTGGAAATGGGGGAAATGTAGTTATTTTATAATAACAAAAAAATAAACTTGCAAAAAAAAAAATCTCAGTATAGCCACATCTTATCTCTAAGCTTAGATATGAAGACCAGGCTGTTGTTTTATAGACCAGACTCAGACATGGATGAGAAGGCCTGTATGCTATTCTACAGAGTTAATTAACTAACTCCACATTTTCTGCTTCTAAGACATTTAAACTATGTACCCAAAGTTCTGACAGTTACACAGACATGGAAGTTGAATGACTTTGGAGAACATATATATTCAAACAGGAAGAAAATATGCATGAGCTGATTTATGGAATTTCTGAAATCTCAATGGGTATACCTATGACTATTGCCCTACCTCAGAAACAAGAAATATTCCTCAGTTGAGGCTCAATTTTAAAAGGTATGCAAGTGTGTATGTTTCTGTTTGTGTGTGTGTGTGTGTATGTGTTTGTGTGTGTGTTTGTGTGTGTGTGTGTGTGTTGGGTATGCTTGCTTAGTTGCTGGTCCTGCCTTCTTCACTGTCCTTTCTTTAAAACTTGAAAATGACCTACTTGGGTAATGGTCTTCTTGGTCAAATGTCATAGGACAAATACTTAAAAGTTTCATGTCATTGTGAAGTGTTCTTGCCACTTAAACCTAAGTTTTTATCAGTATTATATCAGTATATCTATAAGTCATATCAGTGTTTGTATCAGATAAAAGTGGTATCTTCAGAAATTTCAGGACGTATCATCACACTTTACTTTGGTCTAGTAGGAAACAATGCTCTTACAATTCTGAGATGCTTCCTTGTGTTGTTGAACACACAATACCCGCAAACAATATTTTACATTAAGCACTTCTGGAGCTTAACCTGGAGCATACGGCTTGGTGTATGATTCAGTTTTGATTCTGGGCCATCTTCTTTAACAAACCTGAACCTGATTCTTACCCAGAGTTTCATCAATGAGACCATCATTAGTGTTCAGGAAACTGAGTTGAGGAACTTAGCTTTCTAACACAACATATTAAAGTTTGGACACTTTTTATTTTTATTTTACTAAAAAATAGAGCATTTATTATCTAGTCCATCCTTTCTCTCAGGATGAAATGGAGCTGGAACAATACAATTGACTCTTGAACATTGAATGTTCAACTTGGAAATGTTCTTAGCTGTCCGGACAGAGTGGGTGAGTTCATTTTACAAGTTCCCAGATTCCCACTGCTAAATGTTCTTACACCCTGTAACCTAACTTACTTTCTCCAGGTTCTTTATGATTTCTAGCCCCTGATGCAGTTTATTACTATCAACATAATTCCCTGTTTTCTGCTGAAATCAATGCCAGTATCACATGTATTAGGGATTTGCTATGATGTCACACTCATTTCGAGGTGCTGATTCAGTCTGTGCTCTCCATTACTGCATAACAAAGAAGTTTAACAGGATTTTGAGAACCACCATTTTATTTTATCCTAATCTTATAAGCCAGAACTTGGCATACATTCTAAGTATATTTGCTCCACATGGCTTTGACCCAATAATTTACTTGGTGTTTTTCTTCTGGTGTTTAGAATGAATAAACTATACAAGAAGACTCCATTTACATGTCTCCCTCAGTACTCCATCGTATTGTTTCTCCTTTGAAGATAGGCTATGCTTCCTTATGCCTTGATGACTTCAGAATATTATTACCACGTACAGAATGTCAGTCTTATAAGAAAGGCTATCCTAGAAATGAAGGGAAATGCTGTTTTCCTCAATAGAGTCAATCTTGAAAATCCCCTAGAAGTGCTTCAGGTACATTCTGTTGACAAAGCAAGTCATAGATTCTGCATGCATTCAAGTGAAAAACTTGATCTAAGAGCTACTGATGCAATAGATTATATATTGATCACGATGGTTTCTTTCACAAATTCCCTTCTCTGTAATAAAAGCTATCCACTGATCCCACCATTACTTGCAACTTACTCTAGCACATTCTAGCTTAGGACAAAATGCTCCCAAGTCTTTAATAATTTTCTGCCATATGGACTACAAAATCATCTACACTCTAGTTTAAATGTTCTATCGAGATGCTAATAAATCAGATCTCTAATTTTATTAACTGATGCTGAGTTGGTTTCTTTTGGTTGTTTGTTTTAAATCTCCCATTACTAGGACTTAGGGATTTGTGAAAATTAAGTCAATTGATTTGAGAAAAGCAAAGTTAAGTTTCTCCAAACCTAAATTGTTTCACACATAAAAAGTTTTGAATGTCCAGTATTATGAGATTTAACAAGTCATACACAAACTACAACTTTGTCCTATTGCTGTGAAGAACTTTGGCATAACATCATGCATTCATCCAGTACTGTTCTCTATCAATAATTTGCATCTCCAGGGAGGCTTTGATATTCTATACTACCAAGAAAATAGTTTTGTCTGATACAGAATTTCACGTTTTATAAAACGTGTTATAAAGCATTTACATTGTGGCATCTTGCTTCTTCAAATCATAATCATTTGAAATCCATCCATATGTTTCCATGCATTTTAGCCAGCTCTTCAGCAATTTCAAGCAGCATTTGATTGTACAAATACACCCAAATATGTGTGTTGATGAACTTGTTGGTGTACACTTATTGCACTTTTTAGTTTTAGATGGTTGTGAATTAAACATGTTCAGACATTATTGTCTCATATTTTCATTTCTTTTGGGTAAACACCTAGAAGGGGAAGAACTGCCCAAGCAGTGGTAACTATTTTACCATTTGCATTCTCAATAGTGTTTGAATATTATACTTGTTCTAGACCCTTATCCAACACTACTAAGGTAAATCCTTTTATAATTTCAGTCATCATAATAATGGTGACATGGTAAACCCTTATAGAGTTAATCTAAGGGCATATATGTATTAAGACTGTTTTAATAAAATTTCATAAATGAGTACTATATTGACATCATTTACACTACTTGCTTTCCCTCACTTTCTCCTGTATAGCCCCTCTTCTTCTTTATTAAAATATGATATGTAATATGTAATGCATAAATATAAGATAAAATAAAATATATTATAATTTATACTGTTAGAGAGAATCTATTTAGTGTTGCTCATATGATCACTTGGTATCAATTAGAAGAATTGATTACCTGTAGTCTTTATCTAAGGGTGGTACCTGAAGAAATTTCTCCGATTTGAATCATCATTTTGGTTACCGGGTCCACCAAGAACGTCTTATTTATTCAACCATGCTGTTGAAATTCTATGGGTGTAGCATCCTTGTTATGTTTTAAAGATCCTATTTAGCAGCAAGTTTCTTTGTCCTATTGCTACATCCACTCCAGTAGTGACCCGCCTGACAAGTCTGGGTGCGGTCCCCAGGCAAAAAGCTCATGGAAACTTAGTCTCCTGGAATTGTGGCATCCTGTGTAAAGAATCCTCCAATGTCCTTTCTTTAGTTGGTAAACAGATCTGTGTGCTTTCCCCTAATATTGCTTCATTATAAGTGCTCCTAAGGATTCATAACATATAGCCAAGTTAGATTCTAGGCAGCCCTTGATCCAACCTTGAGCATGTTTAGCTAAGTCACTGCCCTATACAGGAATTCACCACTACTTAGGAATAAGGAAGTTTGTGACCTGAGAAGGAACCAGACTAGATACTTAGAACTATAGCTAGCTGAGTTATACCCAGATACAAGTATTTACAATTGTTTAAGGGGAATGTAGACTATACAAAAGTCTACAATAGGAACTATGGCTTCTAAGATTAAGTGGACCTTAGGTGGAGCTGGTTTTGATCCCAATTATTTGAATTGAATCTTATCCCAGTTGGTTCCTGCCGGTCCTTTCTGTGTCTGCATTCCTTTAAGAATCTAGTAACCTCTAGTAACCTCATTGTATTCTGCCAGTGTGTCACCTAACTTTCCTATGTATAAAAGTCTGGTGCTCAATTTGACAAATTACATTCAGATCCACACTTCTTCGTGTAGTGTCTCTTTGTCACTCATCGAATCTTTGCCCACTTCGCTCCAGAGAACTCGACCCACGCAGATAAGGGATCCAGAGGGTCTGTAGCGTCCTATGGCTCTTGATAAATGTCTGGCTCCTCTTTCACGGAGTCCTTGGAGCCTTAGGTGAAAAGACTGTATCATAAGCAAACAAATTGTAGCTGGGTTTCTCATAGTCACTAATTTTATGTCCTTTACTGCTTGTGGATCTCTGTAGTAGTCTCTGTCTATTGAAAGCTTCTTTGGATGACTGATTAAGGGATGGATCCCCGGGTGGGGCTGTCTCTGGATAGTCTATCCTCTCATCTTAGCTCCAACCTTTGTCTCTGTAACTCCTTTCATGGGTATTTTGTTCCCTATTCCAAGGAGGAATGAAATATCCACACGCTGTTCTTCCTTCTTGATTTTCTTGTGTTTTGAAAATTGTATCTTGGGTATTCTAAGATTCTGTGATAATATCTGCTTATCAGTGAGTGCATATCACAGTCATCTATATGATGAAACACAGGGCCCCCAATGGAGAAGCTAGAGAAAGTACCCCTAGAGCTGAAGGGGTCTGCAACCCTATCAGAGGAACAACAATATGAACTAACCAGAACCCCCAGAGCTCATGTCTCTAGCTGCATATGTAGCAGAAGATGGCCTAGTCAGCCATCATTGGGAAAATAGGACCCTTGGTATTGCAAATTTCATATGCCCCAATATAGGGGAACGCCAGGGCCAAGAAGTAGGAGTGGGTGGGTAAGGGAGCAGGGTGGGGGGAGGGTAGAGGGAACTTTCGGGATAGCATTTGAAATGTAAATTAAGAAAATATCTAATAATAATAATAATAAAGAAAAAAAAGAATGCTTCTTTGGTAAAAGGTTGAACTATACTTATCTGTAGTTAAGTAAAGACTAAGTGTAGATAAATATTTATATTAAAATTGGAAACCCTACTGAATTATCAAAATGGCAGTAGTAGGTATTGGGTCCTTAAACCCTCTATTCATGGGTAGTTGGCTATTTAAAGTAACAGCTAGGAATTCCTACCTGCTGAATGGGTCTTGAGTCCAAATAGGCAGTTGCTGGCTACACCCATGAAAATGGTGCCACTATTGCACCACTGGAGATATAATGCTAAGCCACTGAATATAGTGCTCTATAAGCTTTAGATCAGGAAAGTCTATTGATAGCTTTTCCCCTTGGTCACTTGCATAGCCAAGGTACTATTAAAGTTAACTTTTAGGAAGGAGGCTACCAGGCCAGTACCAGCTCTATTCCTTCAAGTCAGTTGGCCAAAGTATAAGGAGCCTTTAGCAATAGGGTCTTATTTTGCGGAAACAAGCAAAGGCAATGGAAATAGCCTATATTGTTTTGATATTATCTTGCATTTTCCCCCAAAACAACAGTTGAATGGAAACATTTCTCTTGTCTGACATTGTGGTTTTATGAGAGAGTCTATGACTCTTGAGGGACCATTGTCATCACTTGTGGTACAACTCCGTTTAATACTCCTTCTCTCAACACACACACACACACACACACACACACACACACACACACACACTTCTCCTCTGTGGCATTTTAAAATATCTTTAGTTATATTCCTCCTTCTCCTTCTCTCTTTCCCTTTGTCTCCCTTTTTATTGCTCTCCTACCACCTTTCCCAGTTAGTTCTGCTCCATTTTCTGCTTACACCTCCATAGGCTCTATGTTTATAGGGAAAGGGTTAGAAGTAGTGACTCCTGAAAGTGGGACAGTAGAATGTTGATGCTATTTAGTCTTCAAAAAAGTCACTTACTTGGGTCAGTTTGTAAAAACATTTGCTATCAAGCCTAGCCATATGAAAGCAATCCCGGAATCCTACTCGGAAGAAGGAGAAATTCAATTCCCAGATACCAATAGATTTAGTGGACTCTTAAGGTCATGTTAAGGACTTTTGATTTCATTATGTGTTATATTCCACTCAAGGACCATTTTGATACTTTAATGAAAATGATATTATTTCATTTATATTCTAAAACAAGTATCAAGTCAGAATATTCTAAAACAATTGTTGAATGTTAGTAATGAACTCCAAGGTAAAAGGGACATAAACAGGAGCTGTTATTATTTCCTTCAAGATACATGATTATGGTTTCTTGCCCCAGTGAACCTTAATAGAGTTTTCAAAATGGAAGTAAACACCATGATGTGATAACCTAACATTTTGTATGTAACTCATTAATCAAAGCTGATTAATGAGTGAGTTCTTCTAGGCTAAACACTCAAGCATTTCATGATCTGTAGGGGTCTAGGCTAGCATGGACAACATCCATCACTATTTGTCATGAACAATATTGCCAATATAGGCAAACATTCACAACATTTCTATACTTGGGATACCAATTCCTATTACTACCTAAGATTCTTTCAATAATATACATTTTTAATAAAATGACATTACAGTTATAGTCATATTTCCTCAAATTCAAGATGAAAAATGAAGGCACATTTTCTAGGGTTCTGGACACCCATTTGCAATAAACTCCTTTAGTGCCCTCACAATATTGATCTATCTATCTTTAAGCCCATCATGAGCTTATGGGCATCCAAATGGCTAGCCACATTGTCCATAGGTGGCCAAAGGGAGCCCCCTAGTGGAAGTGGGTGAGGCTTTTTCTGAACGCATTCCACAGGTCCCCTTATAGGACATCATTGGGAAGAGAGGCCCCTTGGTCTTGCAAACTTTATATGCCCCAGTACAGGGGAATGCCAGGGCCAAGAAGTGGGAGTGGGTGGGTAGGGGAGTGGGGCAGGGGGTGGGGGAGGGTATAGAGTACTTTCGGGATAGCATTTGAAATGTAAATAGAGAAAATATCTAATAAAAATGAAAATAAAAAAGAAAACTGAGCAGAAAAAAAAAGGAAATCTAGGTAAGAAACAACTTACTTCACACAGAACATGGTTTATTTCTCATTGCTTTGCTTGATAATGTTCAAAACATCAGCTTAGGAATCCAGCTACTTATTTGCTGCCCTGTAAACTAATTCTTCACATACAGTTTATTGAATACTTGAAATGGACATAGTCCCATTTGAAGTGCTCAAATATGTACAAATTACACATTAGATTTTGAAGAGTAACTAAAAATCAGAATGTAAACTATTTCATTAACTTTATTAATGACATGTCTGGATACATATCCTAAAGCAAATTTACCAATTAAGGAAGTATTTGTAGTTCTTACTTTCTTAATAAGGCTAGGGAATTTAAATCTAAGCATATGACATATAATATACTTTTGTTGGTTTATCACTGAAATGTAATCATGGTTTGTGTTTTCATGAATAAACAGCACACACAATGTGTATGAATATTTCCAGATATGCACTGACATAAAAAGAAATATATTCTTGCAATATCCTGTAAATTTGCTTTATTATTTGCATCTATACATTTATCTCAGTATCTGTTTACTATTTCTAATGGTTTATGCCTGCAGTTCTCTCCAGATAAAATGTTGAGCTTCTGTGCTCTGAACTAGGGCAAACAAGGAGTTTAGACTTGCCTATAGTCACACCAGAAACTATCTTTTCCTACTTTCTGTCTAAACCCCCACCCTTCTATTTGTTCATCCTCAGAACATGAGCATAATAAATCACCACAAAGGCAATCTTCATCCCATGGTCAACTACTGGAGAACTTGCAAGGGCACACAGTAATTTCCTTTACAGGACATCTTAGAAATATGTGCGTATTAAACCATGGTTGGTGATGTTATTGTTGACTTTATGTTGTAGAGAGTTATGGATTCTGTAGAAATCTCTAACTTCAGAGCCCTGGTAAATAACTATATGTTTAAATTATGAGAAATAACAAGTGTATGCATTACAGAATGGCAACATCAATTGTAACAGGCCCCTTCTTTAGCTACTGAGAAAAATAAGTTTCTTTTAGAGGAAGCCAACTTGACCTTGGAGAATCTCCTCTGGTTTTCAGGAGAGGTAATGTGGACTGCCCACCTCTGAATTTCCTATAATATTGGAGATTGTTGTGTTGAGAGAAAAAAGCTCCAATTCAGAAAGTCAAACTCTCGTTATTTTTTCTCATATATAACCTAGGGACAAAAAGCATGTCTTGGCCATTTTTCTATTGTTGTGATAAGAGACCATGACCAAGGTTAGTTATAGAAGTAAGAGTTTAACAGGGCTATTAGTTTCAGAGGGTTAAGTCCATGACCATCATCAGCAAGTAGTAGGACTTCAGGAAGGCTGGCATTACACTGGAGCATTAGCAGAAAGCTTTCTTCTTGAGATGATAAACATGAGGAAGAGAGAAGTCACTGGAAATTGTGTGAGATTTCAAAATTTCAAAGCTCACTCTAGTAACATACCTCCTTCTACAAGGCCACACCTCTTAACCTTATCAAACAGTTCCATCAACAGGAGAACAACCATTAAAATATATGAGTCTACTAGAGACATCCTCATTAAAATATCATAAAAATATGAAAGAAAAATGATGTGAGATAAAAAGAAACAAAATTGGTTAATAGGAAAGGTAAGGCTAGACTGAAATGCTCAAAATATACCTCATTTCACTGTGAAGTCAACATAAGCCAAGGAAATGGGAAGAATGCCATGTGTAGAGGTGTATATGAAATGTATGGCATGGATGGTCTAACTTTGCTAACTAGCCAAGTGCTGTAGGACTTTCCAGGACTATGTCTCTTTTATATATGAAACAATTCCCAGCTTTTCTCTAGCAAAAGCAAAAAGGTAACAAAATAACAGATGACTTTAAAGCAATGTAATAAATTACATTGAAGCAACCACAATAAGAAGATGAGTGCAAAAGAAACTCTAGAAATTTACGAAAAATATAAAAAGAATATAATGAAATTTTAAATCAACTTCTTTGTCTATACTGAGAAAAATGTTACTTGAAATAAGTGTACTTTTTATTTATCCTTAAGAGCATTATTTGTTATTTTAGTATAATAAGAGAGCTTTTGTTCCTTTTCAGTGTAAGTGGGTATCCAACCTAAGAAATATCTCACTATATTGTCAATATTTCTTTGTTTGTAAACATTCCTCTTGATATGTATGGTTAAACCAGAGCCAGACCATCAACAATGCGGTTTTAAAAGAACTAAGAATCAATGAGAAACATATCAGCAACATCAGAAAACGTCTGAAAAGTCACTTCCTTCCATATACACAGCCAACACAACAGAGTAATAGGAGAGGTTGAGTTTGCTCTGACTTACAGAAAGCTTAGGGTATTGTAGCTGGAACTGGAGAAGTAGGCAAATACGTTTGCCTGAAAATGAAAAATCCCTTTTTTATAACAGCAAATATTTGCTTTCAGTTGAGAGAGCAAATCAATGTCACTGCTTTCTGAAGTGGTGTTGCTTGTATCGAAAACGGAGACCCTGAGATGCTGTCTGCTCATTCTTCAGTTTGGTAACAGTGCACATCAGAGGAACACTTCTCCCCAGTGATGCTGTGAGCTCTGAGGGTGTGGGGCAGAGACTGAGGGTAGATACAGAGACTAAAATCAAACCCTTTGATAATTGGGAAAGGACTAGTCAGTGATGAAAAGGAGAGGGTTTTCTAAGGGAAGAGATGCATTTAATTCATGATAGAGTTGCAATCTGTTAATCTCTCCCAATATCATTAACAGTGTATCTCACAAGGTTTTTGGTTGTTTGTTTTCTAATGGGCAACAGTAAGATGCTCAAGGCAGCTGAGTTTGTATCGCTAAGTCAATAGAAGAGGTTTCCTGCCATTCCTTCCAAAACATCACAACCCACTCTGCTTCCAGCATTTCCCTCACTTGTTTGCCATAGTCGACAGCTTAACTTTAATTATTCTTTCTTTCTTTCTCTCTCTCTCTCTCTCTCTCTCTCTCTCTCTCTCTCTCTCTCTCTCTCTCTCTCTCTCTCTTCTCTTTCTCTCTGTATAATCCCAGCACTTGGCAAGCAGAGGCAGGTGGATTTGAGTTTGAAGCCAGCCTGGTCTACAGAGTGAGTTCCCAGACAGCCAGGGCTATACAGAGAAACTTTAATTATTCTTAAATGTTCAACATCACAAGATAGTAATGTACTGCATGTCTGTGCTCTGAGATGTAACTCAGATTTGAGAAGTGGCTGTTTCATTATTGATATTTTTAAAGACATCCTTATTTGTTCAATATGACTCTATAGGTATAAAATAATACCAAGATCTAGCTACATAGCTTATTGGGTATAGACACTTGCTGACAAGCTTGAAAACATGAGGTCTGACTCCAGGATCTTCATCACAGAAGTACACAACTGACTCCTATACGCTGACTTCTAACTACCAGTGTTGTCAACCTTGCACACATGAATCTGAAATAACAGTTAAACATCCTTATGTATTCTTGTGAGATGGTATGGATATACAATAGATGCTTAAGATTTTAATTGTAAGAGCAACATCATTTATAGGTACATTAACATTATTTAATATTAAAAAAATTTAAATGCCCAAAGTTTAGTTTAGTTGGGCAGATAATGTGTTAATAGTTAATAGTTAATTAAAAATATTTATTTGCCTGTTTAATGTAAAGGTCTTTTCTATGCAAGGCTGCATTCCACATACTTTCAGTGTCTATGGAGGCCAGAAAAGGGTGTTGGATCCTCTAGAACTGAAATTACTGTTGTTGGCTACCCTGTGGGTAGCTGGAAACTGAACAGAGGTCCTTTTCAAAAGCAAAAAAAGAAAAAAAATGCTCTGAACTGCTGAGCTTCTCTCCAGCCCAATGTGTTCATTTTAAATAATTTTGCTTAAGCATAGTTATTGAATCCTCATATTTCTCTTCTCTAACCTTAAGCAAAAAAATCAATATAATTTTACTTTGACTTCACAATTCAGAACTATCTTTACGTATCTTAATTATGTTATCATCCCAGCAGCCACTGTGACAAGGGCAGTGTCTGGCTACATAGTAAAATCTTTAAGAATTCTATATAAATCTGCTTTGTGAGTCTTTGATCTGTGGGGTGTGTGTGTGTGTGTGTGTGTGTGTGTGTGTGTGTGTGTGTGTTCATGTGTGTCTTATTTGTGCCTCCATTGATTAGCTATTGTGAGTTGGGAAAGCAGATAACAGAAAGTATATATTATATTCTAGAGACACAAAAATAAAAAAGAGATGCTACCATTCTTATTCCCCTTCTTATTTACTTTTTTAACACTGTAAAGTAAATAAAATCTTCCAAAACTTGATTTCTTCATCATAGAGTGGCAATAAGTGGTTTCACCTAACAAGGTTTTTAGACTGACACACTAAAGTGTTAACCATAAATGTTTATGAACAGTTTCTCCCTTTGCGTTTATATTACTGTGAGCTTAAGTTCTTTTGCTTTAAAAGTCTGAGAAACACACACACACACACACACACACACACACACACACATTAAAAGAAAACAATTGAAACCTTAGCACATGCATGACATGAGAGCAACTCTGGGTTGCTTCAATTTACTGAATTCTTGATTCTAGTTGTGGTGTATGGTTAAATTAATGGGCACTCCTGGAAAGTGATTTCTAGATAGATGAGTTGTTTCAATCCTATGTAAGAGACATTGATCCCCTGGTTTAGGAAAACAACACATGTATCTTTGAGCCAAAGGGAAAGGCAGTCTCAGATGAGACACCCATTTTGGTGTTTGAATAGAAAATGACCATGCCATAGATTCCATAATAAGACATGTTTGCTGAAAACATTTACTAAATATTAGTTGTGCTTCACCATTAGTCTGGATTCTAGGAAGTATGAATCTTTCAAATATAATCTAGTTTATAAAGCATCCTTGTATTTGTGTTTTTCTACATAGCAAGTTGTGCTATGCTCACCACAGAGATGTGGGTGCCAAGCCTTTCCTAAGACATTCACAATGTTGAGGACAATGTATATCCTGCAAGAGGCCAGGGCATAGTGTGTTCATTTGAAATGATAGCTTAAGGCATCACAAGCTTTAAGTGTAAGAATTAACGACACATGGACCACAACTCAAGGCTGTGTTACTTCTGTTGCATGTTTAGTAAAATGGGGGAATCTTCAAAACGTGAGACTTCTTTTTCTCATTAGACAATTGTAGATGATCATTGTGGAATTTGTGTTAGAGAAGGAAAAGCTCTCCTGTCCCAACACTCTTTCACCACCACAATGGTAGCTATAAGGGGATGAATTTTTCTTTGTTTCTTTATTCTCAGTGCCCCGAGTAATACCCAACTCCTAGAAAATGTTCAGTTATAAATTATTCAATGAGTGGCCAATTTAAAAATAGGTTTAAAAACTGTTAAAACTCTTTAATTTGGAAAGTGGTGTGACACTATTTCAATTAAAGCATTTTAAAAACTAAAACACTAATTACATACATAATAAAGCTGCAATGTAATAAAAAGTTACTAATTTTGCACTGCAGTTATTTTTTTAAACTCCTCTAGATGACATTGGCCTGTTCTACCATTCGATTCAGTTATGCAGGAATCAGATACGATTCAATTCTCATTCTTAATCTTAGATTCTTCCTTTGTAGTAGACAGTGGTAAAGACTCATGGTTGTTCAAGGCTCAGAAAATAAATAAAGGGCAAGTGTTCAATCTTTTTTTTTTTTTTTTTTTTTTCTGAGTCAGGGTTTCTCTGTATAGCCCTGGCTGTTCTAGAACTCATTTTGTAGACCAGGCTGGCCTCGAACTCACAAGTGTTCAATCTTTAACAAGATATATATATATATATATATATATATATATATATATATATATATATATATATATAGCACTTCCTCCAGGCTCAGGGAATAATATCATGGAAGAAAGGTCAGAAGGAATTCAAGCACCAAAAGATAAGAAAAGATGCTAAATTCTACCATCTAGGCAGGAGACACTGGAACCATGATCTTATACCACCTGTGGCTTCTTGTATCCAAGCAGTACAAGACTGGGTCTATCAGTAGTCACTCATCAATGGAGGAAGAGTTCATAAGGCTTTAATCTCTTTTTGAACGATTGGGTACCGGTGTATTCTTGGGAAGAGATAGGGTCTTTACTATGAGTTATGTATATACTAGTAAGACCACCAGGTTCTAATGGATAGTTCCAAACCCCATAGTCACACAGAAAGTGTGAATAAACTCAGTGTGTCAGAAAACAAAACAAAACTACATAATGTAGGGAAATGACACAAAGGAAGAGGGACCTTGGAGGAAAATAAGAGAAGGAAAAGATAAAAATAGTTAGAATTAAATATATACAGGTATATCAATATGTGTGTGTTTATGTATGTATATAAATATCAAAAATAAATTTAATTAGTATAAAATAAAATTACTAAAAATATACACAGCTAAGGCTATATGGGTCAAGTTCTCTGTAAAGCAATATAGGAAAAGTAAAGAAAAAATACAGTGTTTTTCCAAAAACAAGTTACAATAGTGCTTATGGTGTATTTCCATTTTTTTTTCAATAGAAAAAACTTTCCATTTAAAAAATCTTATTAGTTACTGCAGTGAATCAGTTAGATCAGAAGGGGGAATGTATTAAAATTTCCATTTTCAAAGATTACAATGAAAATCAGGGGGTGTCTGAGGAAGATGTATCTTTCTTCTCTAGTGCCCTCACTTTAACGATGCAAGCTGAGTCTCAGAGGCAGGCATTTTGCTGATACCCCTTATATAGGGAGCACATTTCATTCCTCCATTAGACTGGGAAACAAATATATCTGTGCTGAGTTCTGAGTAAACTGCCCTTGACTCATTCAGACTAAGTCAGGTGCCGGAACTAACTTCAATTCTTCTTGTTGGTCTCATAGCAACCAAAGCAAAATCTGATTTTTTTTTTCCTGAGCATGAGCATCAGCTAGATATTCATGCAAAGCTTGTCTTAGTTTGCTCTTGCTCTGATAAACACCATGGCCAAAAGCAACTTGGGAAGGACAAGGGTTTACTTGATCTGAGAGAGTATAGTTTCATTATGAAGGGACATCAGAGGAAGAAACAGAAAGCAGGAAAGCCCATGGAGGAATGCTGTATATTGATTTGCTTCCCCTGTTTTGCTTAACTAAACTTCCCTTTATACCCTATTATGCCATCATCACCTGCCCAGAGGCTGGGCACACCCAATCACCACCTGCCCAGAGGCTAGGCACACCCTATTACCATCTGCACAGAGGCTGGGCACACCCCATCACCACCTTCCCAGAAGCTGGGCATACCCCATTACCATATGCACAGAGGCTGGGCATACCTCATTACCATATGCACAGAGGCTGTTCATTCCCCATCACCACCTGCCCAGAAATTGGGCACTCTCACATTCATCATTAATCAAGAAAATGCCCTAAAGACTTGCCTTTACACCAGTCTGATGGAGGGATTTTCTTAACTGCGGTTCTTTGTCCCAGATCACCCTGTGTCAAGTTGACAAAAACATCAGAGCCATGCCAAGGCTCTTACAGGTGAGCTCTACACAGAACCAATGGTCAGAATATGTAAGGATTATTTCAGAGTAGCTGTTTTAAATAAAAAAATCTGAGGGCGACTGTTGCTATTATAAAACGTGGGAAGCATTAACTTGAATCTGTATATAGTTAGGATAGTTTTGAATGTAAGTATTGAAAATTTATTAAGGGCTGGGTTAAATCATAATTTGTAAGAAAGCTTATATGACAGAAGAACCAGAGGCAACCTGGCAAAGATTCAGTTTAAATTTCTTTGATGATTTATGGCATGTAGGAAGCAAAGTCCTTCTTTTACTGGTTCTATGATAGCACCTTCAACATTATCCTAACACTGGTTTGAGTTATATATGTAAGGTATTCTCTGAAGACTAAGAAGATTTTCTCCTGAATGCTCTAGAAAATCAGTCCCAGTATTTTAATATTCCAAGTTGGTAGGCTTCAAAACTACCAATAGCAATGACATAGTGTAGGGAATGAAGAATGAGATGGATACAATTGGCTAGAAGTAATCAAACTGTTGGAATCAATCATCACCTGTTCTAGGACATAAATAAGTACATTTGTAAGCAACATCTGCTCTGTTCTACCAGACCATTTTCAACTGAGGTCAGGAATAGTGTTAAATTTGTTTTCTACCTATAACAGCAATCACAGCACGTACTTAATGTTTGATGAATGGTTGTGATGGGAATCACAGAGCTTAGTGGGAGATGCTAAAGTCAACAGGTTTCACTCCCTCATTCTTACTCTCGCCTATGCAGCAAGATAGATTTGAGCTCCTTTAAATGGGATTCTAAAGCATGATGGGGAGGGAGTAGGGAGGTGGAAATTGTATTCAGGGCAGGCCTCCGTGTTCTACAATTCTCCTACTGAACTTGACAATGCAAGTGATAGAAGCACTCTTCTGCCTAAAATACTCAGGAGTAAAAAGCATTGACTATTAGGATCCTCTCTGTTCTTTCTATACCTTTTCTGAATCTTTCTCTTTCTCTTGCCTCTGTAATGGACTTTATAATCATACATCCATTAATCCAAACACTTTTAAAGAGGTAATCAAAATAACTTGCCTAGATCTAATGTTGTAGAGAAACACTTTATGGCCCTAGGATATATTTTCCTCCAAGTTATTAAAGTCCAATTACATCATGTTTTCTTCCAAGGGATGCCAAGTACTTAAGGGACAACACTGCAGTCCCTCTTACACTTTCTTGGAAATCATTACATAGATCCAGCCTTGATGTCACAGATAAAGCCCTCTGTCCCCTGCCCTCCCTCCCTAATGGAATAGAAAGATGTTTTTCCTTGCCTAGAATTCTTCAACAGATCCAGAGGAGGAAAGCTGAGAGCAGAATGCAAATTCTCTCTTTTTTATGAGCTAACACACAAAGCCTTTTTTTTGGGGGTGGGGTGGAAATGTCCAGCCTATCTTTTGTGCTTTTGATGAAAAAATTATCAGGTGCACTGAACAACAAAATGGAATGAAACTTAATATTTTCTGAATAGCACAGCTTTCAAGCTTTAACACAGTTCCACATTGCTTCAACCCACCTACTAGCAATATTAATATAATAACAAGATTTGTATTATCATATTAGGATGATGAATATTACCATTTATTATTATATTTTGAGTGCATACTGAAACTAACATTTGTATTCATAAAATCTGTGTGGTTGATTTTGGCTTGGGGGGGACTTGAATGTACAATGCTATCTTGCGGGAGGTAGAAACCATAGGAGTGCTTTGGTACTGTCCACATCAACCGTTTACCAACTCTGTCACTGTACACTACTGTAAAGTAGTTCAACTGGGAATTGAACCTGCATAAGTCACTTCACATCTCAAGATTTAACTTCAAATGAGAATATATTTTCCATTTTGAATTTTGCAGATGTGTAACAAGACATGTGAAAGGAAGCATTCCTACAATGAGGAGCAGGGCTTTGTTACGAATGGACCTAATAAAGCACTTAATCCTCACCTACATAATAGTGGACACCCATCTCTCTGTTTCCTCAGTAAGAAATAATCTTTCACCAAACTCTTATTGAGCAAATGAAAGATCAATTCACTCCCTTTCTATGAACTGTGTGAGGGGTTTCAAACCCTGAAAAAGCCTTGAGCAAGTTCTAATCAGATGCAATTTCTGCTGTTCTAGTGCAAATAAGGTTAGACCCTCTTGTGTGTGAGGCAGCAGTCTATGAGATGCTCATGATTTGGGATATACTTGAATGCACATGGAAAATTTCCCAAGAAACAAAAAGACCATGGACTTGGCTGAGTTTCATCCAGCCTCTCCATCTTGCCAGATCATTGAGATAACAGAGCATGCATATTTAACTTTGAAAAGGTTTTTATGATTATTTAATAAAATGAGGATGAAGTAAGCAAATAACTGTTGAGAAGTAACATTTAATTTCCAAGAGTGCCCTGAGAGACATATCATGGAGTGAAGCCATTTCAATTACTTGGGAATTCATTGTCAGAAACATTAAACTAATTCAGGCTACAGGAATGTACCCAACAGTATTATAAAGTAAATCCAAGTGGTCTTGGTTAGAAAATAAGAATTAGAACCTCAGCATATAGTACAAGGTTGAAAATTAGACATTCAAAATCAAAGGGAAAGTAGTCGGTCAATTATCTCCCAGCTCAGGATCTTATAGCATCAAAGTGCAGTGGTAAGAAGAGATGTGAGACACCCAAGGGCAATTGGCTCCCTGTAGGTAAGTGTGTATTTCCAACCGTAGTGAACTGATGGGTTCTGATGCATTTTAATTTCCCATTTCACTATTTATTTAGCTTCCAATTTGGTCTGCTCTATTGCTCAAAATGCTAATGTTTTCTATTGACCAAATTGAACATAATTAGGATAGTATATAAAAGTTGTTTCACCTTGTGTTAGCATCAGTGTTTTAATGGAGGAAATGACAAGGTTCAACCTCAGATAACTTTGAGCAGTCTCTCCTTTGGTCCTCAGCCATCCATCATTACCTTTTACATCAGTAGAATGTAAGGTTCACTTACCAGTTGACTTTAAGTAATTTCCTTCAAGTTCAAGTATTTTATCTTGTTAGAACTCTAGTCTTAACTGTACTACATTATATATTCAGTATTTAAGGTTAAATAAATTTTTCTTAACTATTTTCATATGTACATTTAAAATAGTTTCCCTTTGAAACATCAGAAAACTAGTTGATATGAGAAATGAGCAAAATAGAAAATTATCTTTATGTTGCTATGTCTTCTTAATGTTTTGACACAAGTATCAGTACACACTCAGGTGGCCTTGAAGTTAAAACTTCCTATCTTGACCTACTAGATGTTAGTAATATAGAGATATACAACCAAACTTGGCTTTGCTTGGATATTTTGGCTTTGCTTAGATGAAGAGCAATATAGTCTTGAAAGAGAGAGAGAGAGAGAGAGAGAGAGAGAGAGAGTCTTAGAGTAAATAATATATAGAGTCACACTGACTAACAGCATTTTTTCAGTATGTTCCCTTTCTCAGAATTTATATTTCTGAATAGAGATGTCTCTATTAGAAAATTAGAGATAGTAACCTCTATTGGGCCTTTTATAAACCTCTACAGTATAAAATTAAATTGGCTATTGTTTTTTTTTTTTGTTAAGTTTCATGGGGAGATAGCTCTACAGAAAGTAAATGGAATATAAATGGAATATGTACCAGCTTGTTCTCATCTTGGAAACTTTGATGACTCTTTTATAGATTCTCTGCAAAGTAATTAAAGTCCAATTAATTAAAAAAAATATACACAATAGGTATTCTAATATTATATCTTCAACAAAAGCGGCTTTTATTACCTTGAACACGTGGTTGAGCCAAGGCTACAAGTTTAAATTTTGAGCTCCAGAGCAAATATTTCAGAAAAATACAATGTTGCACTTTGCTGATGACTAAGTAAACTCATCTCCAGTGGAGAGCCATCTCTCCAGCCTTAGGAATCCACTAGAGTGTAGTTTCTTTGGAAAGCATGCTGACCGCTTAGTATGTAATGATCATACCCACAAATTTATGCAGCCAATGCAGTTCTTTTCAGTGTACAAGAGAAGCTGGACACTGACAGGAACTCAGAAATATTTTTTATTTATTTATTTTTATTAGATTTTTCTTTATTTACATTTCAAATGTTATCCCCTTTCTTGGTTTCCCCTCCACAAACCCCCTATCCCTTCCCTTTTCCCCCTGCTCACCAACTCACCCACTCCTGCTTCCTGGCCTTGGCATTCCCCTACATTGGGGCATAGAGCTTTCACAGGACCAAGGGCCTCTTCACCCACTGATGACCGACAAAGAGCCATGGATCTGTCCGTGTGTACTCTTTGGTTGGTGGTTTAGTCACTAGGAGCTCTGGGGGTACATGTTAGTACATTTGGTACAGCAATATTTTTGTACACAAGTTATTGCCAAGTGCTTCATCTTTTCTGAATCTGGACTTTTATTTAGTTTTATATTTTGTTTTATTTTAAAAAATGTTTGATCTCTCTCTGTCTCTGTCTCTCTGTCTCTCTCTTCCTCTCTCTCTCTCTCTCTCTCTCTCTCTCTCTCTCTCTCTCTGTGTGTGTGTGTGTGTGTGTGTGTGTGTACATGCATACAGGTGTACTCATACATCTATCTATTATCTATGGTGGGCAGAAAAGGGCATCAGAGTTGCAGGTGGTTGGCAGCCACCAAACATGGGTATTGAGAACCAGATTCAGGTTTTCTTCAAAGGGAGTACCCATACTTAACCACTGACCTATTTCTCCTGCCTGTTTTCTTTTTATCCTCTACATGTAAATTCAACCTGCACTTACATTACACTCTGCCTCTTTTGCCATTTATGTTCTATTTACACACAATGAAAGCATGGCTATAATTCGTGTTCTCAGTTGATGAGCACATTTCAGGTTTATCTTCCTTTCATTCCTCAGTTCAATGCCTACAGCATGTAGGTAGGCATCTGTTCCATGCAGCCATTTAGAGACTCAGGCCCCTGTCACATAGTTAGTTTACATCGATGCAGATGCATGGCTCAGGGTTGTCATTAGAAGGGATGTTTTATGTACTCACTGATATGTGGATATTAGCCCAGAAACCTAGACTACCCAAGATACAATTTACTAAACACATGATACTCAAGAAGAAGGAAGATCAAAATGTGGGCACGTCACCCCTTCCTAGAATTAAGAACAAAGCACACATTGAAAGAGTTAAAGGGAGCATTTGTGCAGCTCAATCCAAAGGATGGTCCCAACGACNATCTCTATCTCTATCTCTATCTCTATCTCTATCTCTATCTCTATCTCTATCTCTATCTCTATCATCTCTATCTCTATCTCTATCTCTATCTCTATCTCTATCTCTATCTCTATCTCTATCTCTCTATAGTACTTACTTGACTGACTTAAAGGCTATGGTCTAACTAGTTCAGCCATGGTTGTCTCCCTGCAAAAAGACTAAAGCTCCAGTAATTTCTCAGTCCACAAGGGTTTATGCCCCAGAAGTCTCAATACATGCTGGAGTCTAAGTGGATTCCTTAGAAGTTGCTGATCTTCAGTCTGCCTTGGTATTCCAAACAAATAAATGAAAGGAAGTCTCAGGATAGGATATATGAATTTGCTATCAAGAGTGAATGTAGACAGGTAAGAGAGCAAAATTTCACTCCTCCATGTATGTTGGTTGCTACCAGAGAGTCCAAAATTTAGGGTAGGTCTTCTCCTCAGGTGATCTAGTCAAAACAAGTATCATAGCAGTGTCCAGCTCTTTCTGTTTTAACTGATTCCAGATATAGTCAGGTTGACAAACAAACATATCATTATAATGTGAAAAAAAATGTGTGTGTGTTCCCCCCCCCACAGAGAGAGAGAGAGAGAGAGAGAGAGAGATTCCCTTAGTGAGTCATCTGACTTAAATCTAGAGCCAGAGAAGGTAATGATTTAACTCCTAGATCTAGAACAAAGACTTAAAATTCTTAGAAATAGGAATTATTATAGTAGGAAAAGAGGACCAACACATGTCATAGAACTCAAGGATGACAAATCTTGAGATCTGATGTCCAGGAGCAGAAAGGTGGATTTTAGTTTCTGAGAAATCTAAGTCATTTTTCCTTTTTTTTTTTTTTTTTTTTTTTTTTTTTTTTTTTTTTTTTTTTTTTTTTTTTTTTTTTTTTTTTTTTTTTTTTTTTTGTTCTTGTGTTGGACTTTTGCTGGAGTGAATGCAACCTTATATAAGGAAAATAGTTCTTCACACTATAGTCTGCCAAGATTGTTCCTCAAGAAACACCTTCACAAGCACACTCAAAAATAATACTTTGGCATCTACACATCTATTTCTTAATCTGTTAGACGTGTATATTAACCATCATACTACCCCTTCTTCAGCAGATAAACCGTTCTTCTATGACTTCCCTTTTTACTTTTAAAGAGGTTAAACCGATTCAACTGCATATTCCTTGACTGTGGGGCCATGAGTGTGCGGGAAAGAGGAGGGTGGGAGAGAATCCACAGTCCCACTAGAGTTCTGGTGCTCTGGGCAGGTGGACGCGGGAGGACTGTTCACACTTTCCACGCGACCTGGGTGATCATCTGGCTGTGTTAAGTGACTGACCCTCACATGGTGGGTGGTGGACAAGGGGCAGCCTCAGATACCAGGTTCTCAGCCTCCAGCATCCCATGCTGGATATGGTAGAGAAACTGAGAACAGAATAGGGGCTGGGGGTGGCACTTGGCCCTGGGGATGAAGGGAGGAAAGGGCAGGGGGAGAGGGGCCACAGGATGGTTCCCATCCTTGGTCAGGTCCGTGGCTGGAGCACAGGATGGCCTTCTGGCTGGAGGTTAGACGCCTCTTATTAGGAGAAAGTCCATCCCATCCTTCAAGCATAGCGGGCCTTGATGATCAGAGACAGTCTATGGTTTTAGAGCTTTATTGTAGAAAGGCAGAGAGAAAGAGAGAAGGTAGAAAGAGAGAGGCTGGCCATGGCCACGTGGAGAGAGGAGAGAAGGGAGAAAGAAAAGGAGGGCTAAAGAGTAAGAAAGGTAAGCACTTGAAAGTGAGGAGGAGCCAAGCAGTCCCTCTTATAGTGGGTTAGGCTATCTTACTGTTGCCAGGTAACTGTGGGGAGGAGTATACCTGGCTAAAGTCAGGTAACTGTGGGGGTGGAGTCTAGCCAGAATGCCAGAAACCTGGGACATTGTCTGTATGACTGATAGTCACAGAATTATGGACAGGTACCTGATTCTGGGAACGAGGCTCGCCTTTCCATCCCTTGTAGATTTCTCTATTGGGTCACCCCATTCAACCAAAACAGGCTGCCTATCACAGTCCCACACTTGACTATCAGTCAGAAAATGTCAGTCAGCTACAGAAGTGGTATATATATATATATATATATATATATATATATATATATATATATATATATATATATATATATATATTAGGACACTCAACAGAGAGACACTCACTATTATCTCAGTTTTATGATGATGAATCTGAGGGTGTCTAGCCCAAAGGTCTTCAGTGAGGCATCCTCCAGCAATTGATGAGAGCAGATGTGAAGATTCACAACAGAGCATTAGGCAGAGTTCCAGAACCACACAGAAAAGGGGGAAGGGATAGAAGTTTTGTTGGAGCTAGAGGGGTTGAGGATACCAGGAGGACTTGGCTCACAAACACCTAAGCAGCATTCAAAACAGTGATGGTAAGTCAGGCTGACAGAGACTGAAGCAACAATCGAAGAACCTGTGTGAGTATGTGCTAAGTTCTTAGCATATCCGTTATGGTTGTTTAGCTTAGGGATTTTTGGAGACTCCTCACAGTGCGAGTGGAATGTCTGTGATTCTTTTGACTGTTCTTGGGACCCTTTTCCTCCTGTTGGGTAACCTTCTCCTTTGTATGAGAGGATGTGCCTAGTCTTACCGCATCTTCTTATGCCTTGTTCAGTTGATACCTCTGGGAGGCCTGATCTTTTCTGAAAAGAAATGAAGGACTTGGGGAAAAGGGGAGATGTGGGTAGATTGGAGGAATAGAATTGAGATTCCTGTCAGGATGTACTGTATGAGAGGATATTTAAAATAAAAAGAAAATAAATCTGAGATCCTGAAAGTGACTGGGCATATACAGGTGCTATTTACACAACATTCCTCTTTGCTCATGTAATACATCCCCATACATCTAACTGAGCTGTCTTTTAACCAACACACTGTGTCCCTTGTAAATTTTCTTCTTAATTCTTTCCCTTTTTGTATTTCCCTTCTAATTTCTTATGTATTTATCTCTAAATGAAAAGACCTAACCTTCACTGTGTCTATTCATGTCTTTTATGGACAAAACTTGTGCTAGCAATAGATTGGTATCAAAAGAGTAGGTTCTTTTTAAAACAGTGTTAGAAGTAACAATACAGAAGCAATGATATCAATTCTAAAGGTCTCATCAAAGTCCAGTTCCCCACACATTTCCCATTAGAAGTAGTTTTCATGAGGAAATAATTTAGTTAAGCAATTTGTTTTTCTACCTTACTGGCTTCATTTGGCCATTATATCTAATGTGTATCATTTTAAGAGTCTGATGGCCCATTATTTTCATTACACGTGTGCAGTAATTCAGCGGCATTATTGTTAGCTATAGTCCTAGCTTGGAAAACTGGGTAGCCATCTAAATCATCCCTTTTCTGAAAAATCAAATGTGCTATCTATTATAAAACATTCTTAAGCAATAACTACTCATTTTCTTAAGGAAGAAAAATAAAAGACTTTTAGGTTTTGTGTGTGTGTGTGTGTGTTCTCTGTGTACCTTCATTTGTGAGTAGTTTGTTGTTGTTGTTGTTGTTGTTTTGTTGTTATTGTTGTTGATGTCTTAGTTTTTTTGAGACAGGGTTTTTCTGTATAGCCCTGGCTGTCCTGGAACTCACTCTGTAGACCAGGCTGGCCTCGAACTCAGAAATCCACCTGTCTCTGCCTTCTGAGTGCTGGGATTAAAGGTGTGTGCCACCATGCCCTGCTGTGAGTAGTTTTAAGTACAAGAGAATTTAAACAGATTTTCCATTTTCCCTAAAGTACCATATACAAAAGTCATGGCTCATTTCTTCCTTGCCTTGTCTTATTCTCTGGTGTATCACATTCTTAATCCATGAACACATTCCTCTCATTCCATTCTTCATGGGATGAAGTTCTTATTTGTAATATTTTTCTTTATGACCTTAGGAGGTTGAGCTAGCTTCTCTGAAGAGCCTTAGTCACATTGGCTTTTGCCATTCAAAGTTGTGCCAAAGCCTTGCCTCATAGAATAGTTGTTAAAAACAAATTGAATTCCATATTAAATTTCAAATGTCCTATTGTTGGACACTAAGTAGACACTCCACAGATATGAGCTTCCAGAGATGACTTTTTCAAATTATCAACTTATACCAAGCTTAGTACCTAAACTCTACACAGTTGCTAACTTTCATTCAGGATTTGATCATGACTTCTCTGAATCCTTTACTTCAGGGTCTCTAAAACTATATAATTAAGATGTTGGCTAGGATAATCAGCCTTATCTGAAGGCTGATGGGGCAAGAATCAATGTCCAACTGAATCAATGTACCTGCAGAAGTCAGTTCTTCAAGTGCTGGGAGTGTAAGTGCCATACTTGATCTTAACTAAAACCCTGCAAATCAATGGAGTACCAAGTTCTGAGATGGCTGTTGGAAAGAGGCTGTGTTCAGTTCATTTTTCTTGGGCCTTTCAGTATGATGACGTGAATTTTGAAAAACCAATAAAGGAGATAGTCAGCAGAAAATTGCTAGAAATAAGGAGATTAGAAGCTCTTGAAATGAGGCATTAACATGTTTCTACTTAGTAAGAAAAGTCAGTAGGCTAGACAGTGCACAACGTGAGAGGTATCATACCTCTGGTATGATACATAAGATGAAGTATAGAGCATAGGGATCAGGAAGAGCTATCTTAGGAGCTACTGGCATTCATTCTCACCTATATGCTTCCCCAGGACATTATCGAACTCTGCCTCTCTCAGTAGCTCTCTCTTTGTCTCCATGACTCCCTCTATCTCTAATCATGTATTTCCATGTACATATAAATTTATATATTATTTTAATATATTTAATTTTGTATATACAAATAAAGGCATAAAAACAAAGGTTAAGCAAAACAAAGCATATAAAAATTGGTACATATGAACAAAGCATGTCTATAAATGCACATTAGCAAGTGTTTAGTACATAAAGAAGTATAAAATTTATATTTTCTTGTCACTAAAGAACATACACTTCAGAGGTTTGTATTGGTTTTTCCATTAATTCTCTTATTTAAAAGCACAGAGGGTATTGAGACTCTGGGCTTTGCAAACAAGCTTAATGACTCTCTCTGTATAGTATAATAATCAGATACTGGGCACCCAGGAGAAGAAAAAGTAACCAAGCTAGTCAGTCAATCATAAAATCATAGACTAAATCATCAACTAATCAATCAATAGCTGTTCTGTGCTTTCTGTTTTCAAAGTGCTTCCTGGTTACCAAAATCCCAAGACTGAAGAGGGTGGGGAATCTACAAGAATGGAAACGGAGCCTGGAAAATTGAAGCCTAGAATTAATTTAGTTTCCAATTATTTTTATATATAAACAAATGCTGCAACAGACTCCTTGGGGGCAGGAGGAATTGAAGGAGAGGTTGCTTCAAGAAAGGGATGGGGAAAAACATGCCACAAACTGATAGGATGCAGGAAGAGAGGGCACTGGCAGGAGGCCATAGGGACCTGTGGTGACTCTAATTAAGGAAGTAGGACATGTATTTGGTTATCTCTGGGACTCAATGTATGGAAATAAGACGCAGGCATGCATACTTAGGTTGCAGAGTGGCCTGGGACCAGAAAATATGATTAGATCACATACAAATCATTTAAGTTCAGGAGGTTAATGCTAGAGGGACTGGGTTCATTCAGCAATGCATAATTGAACAAATATGAATCAAAACAAGAAGAATAACTGGCTGTGCAATTTTTTTTCTTTTTATTTCATCTTTTGATTTTGCTTTCCAATGGAAGCTTTGTAGAGATGTTTAATATTAAGATTCTAAAAACAACAAGTTCAATTATGGATATTTTCTGCACATAATTTTCTTAAATAATATTGAAAGCAAATGTTCAATGCTCTATTAAAATGAAATAAGTATAAAATTTTATTTTATGTATTTACATATTTTAGTATGTTAGTTGTGGTAGATTCACATTTTTTTTATTTTGGTTCATCTGAAAATTTTTAAATATGAATAATAGAATGGATATTGGATGTTAGTAATATTTATCAAGCCAAATTACACATTAGATTCTCAGGCAGAAGTTAAGATTCTGACCAAATGTACTGACATTTTTGTTCTTTTGTATTAGTTACATTTTCACTGCTGTGTTCCAACACCCAGTAAAAAACTTAAGGAAGAAGGAATATGCTTTGCTTCTCAGTTCAGAGTGGCTCATCCATCTTGACAGGTGTGGTATGGCAAAGCAATTCTATGGACAAAAGTAGACTGAGGCAAGATATAATCAAGATCAAAAAACTTTCCAAGGGTCTACCCCTAGTAATCTCCCTCCAGCTAAGCTCCATATCCTATCATTGCCAGAATCTTCCAAGATAGCACCAGAGAATGGGGGCAAAGCATTCATTCAAACCATGATTAAGATGACATCAAATATTTGGTAATAAAGTAAACCCAAACCAATCATTCTACTCCTACTTATATGCCTAATTAAAATGCATGTGTATGCTCAAGCAGAGCAGTTCAATTCCAAAAAACATATTATTTATACATGTAGCAATGAGAGGAAGCAGAGATGAACAGAGCAAGTCATGTGATGAAATCTTATAATTGGTAGAATGAATGAGAGTGGCTTTAGGAGTCAAGCTCCGAAGGCAGAGCTGACAGAAAGAAAGCTGTTATCCTGTTGATTCAAAGTACAAACCAAGGCAAAATTAAAATAGTGTTAGGGGGCAAGATAGTATACATTCTTTTGTTATAATTTATTTTTCTTTTCATTAAAACATAATTGCATAGTTTTCCACTCCCATTTTCTCCTTCCAACACCTTCCATATACCCTTCCCTCTCAAGTTTATGACCTTGGAGAATTATTGTCATTATTATTATATACATTTATATGAATAAATTTAACCTAGTCAATCTGTTTAACAGTGCTAGTATCTATATGTTTTAAAGACTGACCACTTGGTATTGATTAAAAAATAAGGGGTCTTATTATCTCTGGGGAAAATTAACCCACTCTCTCCCAGTGGTCATTAATTGCCCATATCTCTTCATCTAGGAATGGGAGCTGGTGAGATTTTTCGCCATCTTCATTGGCATACCAACTAGTATTGTCATTGTTTAAGTCCTGTTTAGGCAGCCATATTGTTAAGATTTCATGTGTGTGGCTTCCCTGTCATTCGTAGAAGGAGCTTCCGGGTCTTATCGTATTAATAGCTCTGCCCCACTTTCTGTGATAGTTCTTGAGCTTGAAATGCAGGGGTTGTATTTTAGATGTATCAGTTAGAGCTGAGCATCCCATGGCTTGTTCTTTACATTTGGATTAGTTATAACTTTCTAGAAGGTCTATGTTCACTCTAAAAGAAGGTTCTTTGATGAGGAGTGAGAGCTATATTTATCTTTGGATATAAGGGTAAGTATTTAGAATACAGTTGGACATTATCCTGATGCCTATCCTTAACCATGTGGTTTATATCTGGAAAAGTTCTAGCTACTTGACAAGCCACTTCTTGATTTGGAAGCTGTTTCCTAGATGCTACTCTGCATACTTCTTACAAGTTTTGTCTCCATAATATACTTATTTTTGTCTCTATATACATTTTAATAAAAATTATTAAGTGAATCAGTTAATAAACAATTTTTAAAATCCATGACAGGGAACTACAGTAAACAATAAAATACAATAAAGTTGAAAGAAACCATTACAAAGAATTCACAAGACCATTCAAAGTTTATGGCCTATTGTAAGTCTTTATTTCATCCAGTTGGCTGGGATTATTCTCAAGTATCTAGTACCCAAGTGTAACACTGACTGTTTAGAATAAAAGTCTTTTTAAAGTTCCACCATGTGTTTTCTTTGATTGGTGGTATAATTCCAGAAGTGGGTGGGTTGGAGAGCAGGGGAAGGAGGGAGGAGATAGGGGCTTTTCAGAGGGGAAATTAGGAAAGCAGATAACATTTGAAATGTAAACAAAGAAAATATCTGAAAAAACAAAGTAAAGAAAAATAAAATAAAGAAAGAGAAGAATAATTTGTAGAAGTAAAAAAAAGTCTTTTAAAGGCAAAACCATATTCTGGTATCTTACTTTGTAGCTACAGCTTTGCAGTTTAGCTGAAGGTGAAAGTTTGCACAAGCAAGCAGTTTAACAGAAGCTAAGTTAAGTTAGCTGTGGCATCTTGACCTTGGCTTGTAGAATACAGTTGGGTAATTTTCCATGGGATTCTGCATCAAGGAGATCAAATTCTGGTTAAATTGAAAATGGCTTCAACAAAAATATAAGATGGAAAAAACTCTGCACTGTCTTACCCTATCACAAGGCTCATCATTTCAGGTGAGGAAAACTGTATCCATAATGTGATATTTCCCCACTGGTGTTAAAAATAATTTCAAAATGATAAGCAGAAGCCTCATAAAATCAGAACCTGAGGGGTGGAAACATAAATCTGTTATTAAGACAGACTACTGCAGATCATCTTACATGTCCAAAAAGGTGAGCTTGGGTGCTTTCATATGGGAAAAACAGCATGTAAAATTTAGTTCTTGGAGAGAAAAATTAAAATTAAACAAAAGAAAGAGTAATTGTAGTATAGTATATAAGTTGCATAAATATAAGTTTCAGAGATATAAGTTGTATAAAATGGCATCCCTGGAGTCAAAGAAATTTTCTTATTTTTATTTGTATTTCTTCAAACATTTTCATCAATTGACCCTTAGATTTCTTTTAGAAAACATATTTAAATCTGGAGTATTAGGATCTAGTCATTGACATTGCCATATCCTTTGGTACTTAGCCATTCCTGGCTGCTCACCACAAATGAGAAAGCAATATATTTCTGAAGAACAATGCTGAGATATGTCTTCCTAGGTTAGTGATTTAGAGGAGACACAAGTTCCAGCAAGTGGCTGGTCACTGGAAAATAAATCTAACAGTATATCCTTTTCTGTGCTCAATACAGTAGGCCAAGCTGTAGCTTAATGAAGGAGGGGGAATAGAATGTTAAAGATTTCAAATTAAGTGGGATTTTCTTTTTTGCTGTATAAGTCAAACATTTGCTGAATATTAATATGAATTTGTTAGGGGATATATGGACAAAGCCAAAGCTGATAGTCTCAAATTTATTCCCAGCTGATAGGACATTTTTAGTCAAGACTTTATTCTAATTTTTTAACTTAGAATAAAAATGCTGAGGTAGCAAGGCTTCATGACCTTGATGATGATGATGATTATGGAAGGAACTGTTCTCAGTCACAGTATGCAAAGAAACCATGCTGGAATGTGAACCAAGGGAAACAGATGCAGGCATAAATATATATGCATATCTACACTTAAGCAACTTACATACATATATGAGACACAGATACTTGTTTTGAATAAGAGTCATATTTTTTTAAACCTTTCCCCAGTCTCTCAGCCACATTCACTTTTCCTTTTCATGAAGTTACCTCAAGGCTGAGATTGAATTCATCTTGTGTTATGTTGCCTTATCTTTAAACATTGTCATACTATATTAATGTAAACATCTGCAGGCCAGGGCACATGTATAACAACACTACCATTGTCAAAGTACAGCACTAATGTAGTTCCGGACATTGCATAAACTCAGGGAGAGGTTGGCATGAAACTGATGCCTGGCTTTGGCTATGCCTCATTCTGACCTGATACTTTCAAATAATTTGGATTTGACTTATCAAGAACCACCCAGATCTTCCCAAATAAAAAAAAGATAGGTAAATTTAGAAACCAGATTCAGGGTCATGGTTCTCTATGACAAAACAAACAAACAACAAACAACAACAACAAAGCAAAAACTCAACCTTTTGTATTTCAAGCATAGCATCAGGTATTAGTACGCATATGTGAACTTAAGCACATAATATTGTATGAGAGTATGTGTTATAAATAGTAATCATTATAACATGAAAATATAACTATATTATACACGTGTATGTGTACCTCATTCACCTTAACACTTGAAAATTAGTTTTTAAGAAATAAATAAGTATAACTCTAAAGTGAGTGAAAAATTTTCTGTCCTAGTTTGATTTCTATTGTTGTGATAAACACCATGATGAAAGATAACTTGCAAAAGAAAGGACAAAATTTATTTGGTTTATGCATTCCAATCACAGTCCATCAATGAGACAAGTTAGTGTAGGAACTAAGCAGAAGCAGAGGCAGGAACAATGGAGGGAACCTTCCTACCTAGCCATGATTTGCTTTCCATGGCTTGTTCATCTTGATTTCTTTTTTTTTTTTCAAATGTTATCCCAAAAGTCCCCTATACCCTCCCCCATGCCCCGCCCTGCTCCCCTACCCATTCACTCCCACATATCTTGGCCCTGGCGTTTCCTTGTACTGGGGCATATAAAGTTTGCATGACCAAGGGGCCTCTCTTCCCAATGATGGCCAACTATTTCTTATATACCCCTAAACCACCTACTCAGAGATAGCACCATTGATTGACAGTTAGCTCGGCTCTACCACACCAATTGTTATTATTACTTAACCAATATGATACAGCCAATTACTCTGTTGAGGGTCCCTATCTCCAAGTGTCACTTGTTTGTGACAAGTTGACCAAACTAACAAATACAGATATCTAAGAGACTTGGAAGGCATCATACCAGAAGAAAAGATGGAAATTAACAAGCATGTACAAGCCATTCTGATGAGATAGAGGATTTTAACACTGATTTTGAGAGCTTTCTGCAAAGAACTTGATATTCTATGCCATCATACTAGCACTCCTGAGAGGTTTATTAAAATAACATCACATATACATACACAAAAAGTAAAAATCACAACAGGAAACCTTCTTCTACCATCCAGCCACCAAAGTTTAAACAGAGACTTTGAATATTAGGAACTGATCATTCAGCATAGGTGGGAGGAAGAAGACAGCAATAGTTTAGGAAAACTTGATGCTACCTCCTGGTGGTCTGGGAGACACAGGAAATATAGATGTCTGCTATAAAAAGAAATGGTAGCAATAACAGAAGAATAAACTATACAATTTTCCTGATTTCCCTTCACTGGAGAAAAAAAAATGAAATTCTTCTGTATCCTCTGCAGGGGTTGGGATTTCTATTATACCAAACATATCCTGGAATCTTAGAAAATGAAAACCACTCTATTTCCAAATGAAATAGGGAAAATCTGTAAACACTCTCTGTTCAGTTCTTGTTTTTCCAGAGAATGCCCACTGTGCTTGTTTGTGGTGGGTTTGGACACTTGTTGCTGTCTTCTTTTGAGAGAAAACTGTTGTTTTCAAATGTTCAGTTCATTCCAGAAGCTTCTTTATGCAAATTCAAAGAGTCTCCCTACCTCCTATTTCTCCCTATAAACTGAGGTTGATAATTGTCTCCACATTTTGAGGTTAGTGTCAGTTAATGAATTGAATAACCATGTATAGAAGGATATAGAAAGCAGTAACTATTACAGAGAGTATTTAGTATAAAACACCTGCTGCAAGTCCAGAATGCTTTCTGTGATGCCCACAATGCTGTTTCCTCTCACTTGGGTTTCATCTGCTTGTGTTTTCTCCCCATCACAAACCCTATCTTCCACAATATAGTGTACTCAGAGTCTCCATCATTTCATCAACCATCCAAATGTCCTACCTCTCAGCTCTACTCTCACCACAGGGCTTTGTCAACTTCAGAAAAAAAAAAAAAAAAAAAGACCAGGTTCCAGGTGAGTTACAGAGCCTCCCATTGCCTAGAACCTGAAGAATCAGAAATGGAACTGTCCCCTTTGACTTCAAATACTCCTTACAAGTCCAACTGATGTCAGTTGCTCAGCAATAGTCTAGCCCAGGTTCTGTTTCAGGGCATTTGTGCATGTCATTCCCGTTATCTGGGAAGAACTTCCTGATTATGGATGGACAGTTTAATTTTTCTTTCATTTTCAATTTTTTCATTTCATTTCATTTCATTTTTTTCAACATTTGCTGAAAAATCACATTTATCAAATAAGTATTTTTTATATCCTCTTTAAAGGAGCATTCACCAAGATCATCTTATGTTATTTTGATTCAAAATGTGCAGTTATATTCCATACTTTGTATACATGTGCATATGTGTTTGTCTAGTGTATTTATGTACATATACATACATTTACATATGTATGTACCCCAGACGATAGTTTTACTTAGAAAATATTTTAATAGCTTTACAAGTTTACAAATTGAAAGATAAAAATAAAGTAAAAAGTTTGTTAAAAGAGAGACTGTATAGCACATGATTTTCCTAACCCCCCCAAAAAAATTACTTACCATACTACCATACATTTGTTGGTAGGAAACTTCCCTAACTTTATAAACAGTATTTCCCCAAACTCATCAAACTGTGCAGTCAAAGCTTCGACACTACTTTAAAACACACACACACACACACACACACACACACACATAAACACCTAAGAAAATAGTTTATTTCCATAACTCTATTCTGTATTTAATTTATTCTTACCTGATAAAGCAAAAAGAAAAGCAAACAAATACCTTTCATATGGAACCTCCAAAGACTGTCAATCCAAGAATAATATTAATTACTTGTATAAAAGAAGCAAGAGATTCCAAAATCAATTCTTAAAATTAATCCTAAAATATTCTTATGAGGCTTCTGGTCATAAATCCAAAACATAAAATAAAGTTCACTCTTTTAAAAAAAAAATTCAGTCCATTATTATATTCTCATAATACACAGTAACAAAGTCTGCTTTTAATGTTCTATGTACAAATATCAAAACACTAAAAACTTAATAAATGGAAAATCTAACCATGGAGATAAGTGTAGAAATAGTAAATCTTGATGCCATGGTATAAGGAAGACAAAATAAGTGACTTTTAATATGATAATATCATACAGATGAATAGTGACATTAGAAAACAGAAGTAAAATCAAAACTCACAGAAAAAATTATAAAGGAAATAATACTCATTTGTAACAAAGGGACTGTAGTTTCCATGGATCATTCTACAGCTCCACAAAACAGTAAAATTCAGAGTTCTAAACTTTGAGTACATAAAACAACCCGGTTTTATTTACTTATTGAATGCATATAGGCCAACCACTTTGGAAACAAAGTCAGCATTGTCTTGTATAACGAACAAGATGTTGTTGTTGTTGTGGGATCTTACAATAACCTCTTTCTTGGTTTATTCCCAAGGTAAGTACATGCATAGTTTTTACCAGAAGTTCTATTCTGGCAATATGAAAACAGGTAACTCATATATCTATAACAAAAAGCTTATAAAAATGTCTGTAATGAAGTTTTCAATAGTAAAATATAGTAATCAAAACAATCGTGTTTGGCCAGGGCCATTAAACTATATTTGAGTTGAATACAGATAGTTTAGTACTAGTAATATAATATATAAGGAATTAATGTCTGACTATGTGTGATCTTTTGTCTATGGAATTATATATACCTATAATAAAGCAAGATTATCCAATGATATAACATGAAATTGTCAAAACCTATTATCATGAATGAAAAAGTATTCCATATACAAAGACATGAGGGCAAGCATAATAATAGAAATTGAAATATCAGAAGAATTTGATAAAAGTAGATACATGCTACCACTAATAACACTTTTAAAAACTCATTAGAAAAAAGAAATAGAAAAGGTATTTCCTTAACCTTACAGATAAGCATTATGAAAGTCCAGCAAAATGTGATTATTTCTATTTAACATTGTACAAAGACAATTAATAAAATAAGTCAAGCAAGAAAACAAAAGGCATAGAGATTAAAATGAGAGGCAACTGTATTACTTGAGGATGATAATGTCTTTAACATAGCCAGTCGTGAGAAATTTACAAAATTCTTACTAGAACTAATGTAAGTGTATCAAGGGAGCAAAGCTATGAAATCAATACCAGCAGAAACCAATTTTCATCTTAGAGATTAATGAAAAGAAGTGACAATGGAAGTGAGACAAGATCACCAAACTATGGTTGATTTATGGATCACTTTAACAAGAGGTGTAGACCTAAACCGTGAAAATCATTGTGCTGTGGAAGTTAGGGCAAACACAAATAAAGGGAGCTCTATGCAATGCTTGCATGATGAAAAGGTCTAATATAATAACTAAGATATCCCTCTTCCCACAGCAATCTACAGATCCCATACAGTTCAAGAACTGTGACAGATTATCTACTCCTCGACTGCCATCTTCTCTTTTTCCTCCCCACCCCAGTCTTTTTTTTTTCTCTCAATAAATGGATGATTTAATGTTACAATGTTCTTACAATAGCCAAGACAAGTTTGAATCTGGATTAAACTGAGCAATATTTGACTTCAAAACTTTGAACAAGTTATCAAGAAAGCATTGGCAAAGTATGAATGCATTTACTATTCACATATACATGTGCTGTAATGGTTAATACATGATTTGATTGCTCACTTGATTGAACGCGAGTTACATATTTAATCTTTCTTGTGTTTGCGTATGTCTGTGCATGTGCAGGTGTGTTGTGGATAGCCATGGGGCTAATTATATTTGATATTAATTCCGTTCTCCTGTGAGTGGTTGTGAACAAAGAATGAGTCAGCACTCAGGTGATAGCCTATAAACCTGCTTCCCACCTTAATTTGTAAAACAAAGGAGAGCTGATGATTGGCCAGATAAAAGGGAAGGTGGAATGGAAGATGGAGAGAGAAGGAGAAAATGGAAGAGGGAGAGGATGCAGAGGAGGAGGAGGAGAAGGAGGAGGAGAAGGAAGAAGGAGAGAGGCAGAGCAGAAGCACATGGCCTGGAGAAACTGCAAGTTCTAAGGGGTTTCATAGATGGAGAAGATGGTAGTGTGGTGGTTGATCTGCTCAGTCTGGGCACACAGCGTGTGTTCTTATTGTTTTGTGTTTTCATTGCCAGGCATATTTGGGTTGGAGATTTACCGCAACACATGTGCATGTGTGCATGAAGGTGTGTGTTTGTGTGGTCTATTGACATATGGCTGCATGGTGTTGCCAATTCTACCCCAACTTACTACCCATTGTACTCTTGTTGGTTTCTTTGTTTTTGAGCCACTGTTTCTTGCTGAACCTGGATAATGTTAGGCTGATTGGAGGTTCTGATCTACTGAACAGTTTACTTAGTTTACAGAATCAAATCTTGAATAGAATTCTAGGGGATAGAAAATATGATATATTGAATACGGTGGGAGGAAAAGATTCCTGATTTGGGGTATTTGAGGGGCTATATCTCACTTTGGCCCTGCCCATTACTACTCCATTCTGATCACTCCCACCAGGATACTCCATCGCAGCATAGTCTCAGAACTCACAGCCAAAATATGGACTGAAATCCTCCAAGGAGTTAGAATAAAACTTTCTTTTTTAAGTTGGTCTGTCAGATATTTTTCAGTTATACCCATTCAAAAGACATGCACACTGACACAGACACAGACAGACATACACACACACAGAGAGACAAATATAAACACACACAGGCATACACACTTTTCTTCCTGGTATATTTAGTAGAAGTTGAGAAATAGTTCACAATGGGCTTAGGGAGAGGGCGTGCATAGCTTCTATGGTACTCTGGATTTGATCCCCATAATCTGAATATCATAGTGAAAACCCTTCTATCTCAGCCGACAGGAGAGAGGCAAGAGAATAAGAAGTTCAGTTGCTGTATAACAAGTTTGGCTCCAGCCTAGTCTGCATGAGACTCTGAAGAAAGAAAGAAAGAAAGAAAGAAAGAAAGAAAGAAAGAAAGAAAGAGAGAGAGAGAGAGAGAGAGAGAGAGAGAGAGAGAGAAAGAAAGAAAGAAAGAAAGAAAGAAAGAAAGAAAGAAAGAAAGAAAGAAAGAAAGGAAAGAGACAAAAGAAAGAAAGAAAAACTGGTAAACTGATTTTCATAAAATTTTCAGAGAAATAAAACAATGACTATATTATTTTTTATTAAATTTTGTCAGAATAATTGCAAACAGAGATAAATTCAAGACTCAAACATAAATATAAAGCTAACACTAAAAAGAGCTCATATAGCAATAAACATGGGAAATATTTATAGAATAGACAGAAGAACATGATAAAAAAGTGTACAAATTCAACTTCATTAGAATTAAACACAAAATTTCTCTGTGAAAAAGACCATTGAGATAATTAAAAGGCAAGTCACAAAACGAGAGAACGCCTTGGCAAATACATATCTGATGATACACTTTCGCCAAACAAAGTCCTTACAAATAGAAAATGAGAAAAGAAGAACACAAACAACTCAATATAGAATAGGCAACATCTTGAATAAGACACACTGCCAAAGAAGTTGCAGAGACGGCAAATCAGCATGTGAAAGGATTCTGTGCAGCGTCAGTCATCAGGGGAAAGCAAATTAAAACCATAATAGGATGTCACTGCACACACATTAGCATGCTAAAATTATAAAGGCTGATGATGCCAAATGCTGGTGAAATATAGAGCAACTGAAATCCTCATAAATTGCTGATGGGAGTGTAAACGCTGCAATGATGAGGAAATCATTAGGTACTTTTTGATTATGTTTGAGTTAACTGACAAGATGAACAAGCCATTGAGTCACTAGACACTTCTCCAAGAGGAATGAAAATATAGGTGTCTGTACACAGGTTTGTGGGTGAATATTTAAAGCATCCTTTACACACACACACACACACACACACACACACACACACACACACACACACTCCAGCTGATATCCATGTATCAGCAAGTAAGAGACCAAACTGTACAGTGGAATACTCTTTTATCATCAAAAGGAATATGCTCTGAAACCATGCATCAATATGAAAGGATACTCATGACTCAGTCATAGGTGGTAAAATAATAAATAAAAGTTTGGTGTATCTTAAAATATAAAATCTAGAAAATGCAAACTAATCTATTTTGAGAAAAGGCATATAGGTCATCAGATGCAGGATGATTCTCAGCTTTAAGTGGGTCCTGAGATCTAAACTCTGGGCCTCATGTATACCCATCGTGTATTCTTAACCATCTAGCCTATTTTTAGCCCTGTTTCTATGATTTACATTAGAGCTTTCCCAGAAATGACTATCTGATGAGTGTTATGATCTAATAAGTAACTTAACATAATGGTAAAGCCAAAGTTAGATTAGACTGTGGAGAGGTGGTGACCTGATAAGGTACATAACAGGTAGAAGCATTGTGTACATATTTTTATGTTGGTGGGGGTTTAAATAGTGTATGTGTCTGTCAAATCTTATCAAATCATATACTTTAAGTTACTGTTGTTTATTATACATCTCAATGCATTTGAAATAATGGCATTGCTGTTACATAGCAGTTTTTGCAAGATTAAAAATTATATCTTAGAAGGAAACTCCTTAAGGAGTAAACAACTCCAAACTTTGTCTCTGCAGCTCCTTCCATGGATATTTTATTCCCTATTCTAGGGAGGAATGAAGTATCAATGCGTTGGTCTTTCTTGATTTTCTTGTGTTTTGGAAATTGTATCTTGGGTATTCTAGGTTTCTGGGCTAATATCCATTTATCAGTGAGTGCATATCAAGTGACTTCTTTTGTGATTGGGTTACCTCAATAAGGAGGATATCCTCCAGATATATCCATTTGATCAAGAATTTCATAAATTCATTGTTTTTAATAGCTGAGTAGTACTCCATTGTGTAAATGTACCATATATTCTGTATCCATTCCTGTGTTGAGGGTTCTTTTCAGCTTCTGGCTATTATAAATAAGGCTGCTATGAAAATAGTGGAGCATGTGTCTTTGTTACCAGTTGGAACATATTCTGGGTATATGCCCAGTAGTGGTATTGCTGGATCTTCCATTAGTACTATGTCCAGTTTTCTGAGGAACCGCCAGACTGATTTCCAGAGTGGTTGTACCAGCTTGCAATCCCACCAGCAGTGAAGGAGTCCTCTTTCTCCACATCCTCACCAGCATCTGCTGTCACCTAAATTTTTAATCCTCGCCATTCTGACTGGTGTGAGGTGGAATCTCTCAAGGTTGTTTTGATTTGCATTTCCCTGATAATTAAAGATGTTGAACATTTTTCAAGTGCTTCTCAGCCCTTTGGCATTCTTCAATTGAGAATTCTTTGTTTAGCTCTGTACCCAATTTTCAATGGGGTTATTTGGGTTTCTGGAGTTCAGCTTCTTGAGCTCTTTGTAAATATTGGATATTAGCCTCCTATCAGATTTAGGATTGGTAAAAATTCTTTCTCAATCCGTTGGTGGCCTTTTTGTCTTATTGACAGTATCTTTTGCTCTACGGAAGCTTTGCAATTTTATAAGGTCTTATTTGTCAATTTGTGATCTTACAGCATAGGCCTTTGCTGTTCTGTTTAGGAATTTTATCCCTGTGCCAATATCTTCAAGGATTTTCCCCACTTTCTCCTCTATAAATTTCAGTGTCTCTGGTTTTATGTGTAGGTTTTTCATCCACTTAGACTTGAGTTTTGTACAAGGAGATAGGAATGGATCAATTCGCATTCTTCTACATGTTGACCGCCAGTTGTGCCAGCACCATTTGTTGAAAATGCTGTCTTTTTTCCACTGGATGGTTTTAGCTCCCTTGTCAAAGATAAGGTGACCAAAGGTGTGTGGGTTCATTTCAGGGTCTTCAATTCTATTCTATTGGTCTACCGGTCTGTTACTGTACCAATACCATGCAGGTTTGTTTTTTTTTTTTTTTAAATCACGATTGCTCTGTAGTTCAGCTTGAGGTCAGGCATGGTGATTCCACCAGAGGTTCTTTTATTGTTGAGGATAGTTTTTGCTATCCTAGGTTTTTTATTATTCCAGATGAATTTGCAAATTGCCCTTTCTATCTCAGTGAAGAATTGAGTTGGAATTTTGATGGAGATTGCATTGAATCTGTAGATTGCTTTCGGCAGGATAGCCATTTGACTATATTAATCCTGCCAATCCATGAGCATGGGAGATCTTTCCATCTTCTGAGATCTTCTTCAATTTCTTTCTTCAGAGACTTGAAGTTCTTGTCATACAGATCTTTCACTTTCTTAGTTAAAGTCACACCAAGGTATTTTATATTATTTGTGACTATTGTGCAGGGTGTTGATTCCCTAATTTCTTTCTCATGCTGTTTATCTTTTATGTAGAGAAAGGTCACTGATTTGTTTCACTTAATTTTATATCCAGCTACTGCATTGAATGAAAGGATGGACCATCCAGAGACTGCCCAACCCAGGTGGTCCATCACATAATCAGCCACCAAATGCAGGCACTACTACATACACCAGCAGGATATTGCTGAAAGGTCCCTTTTATAGCTGTCTCCTGTGAGGCTTTGACAGTCCCTGACAAATACAGAAGTGGATGCTCACAGTCATCTATAGGGCAGAACACAGGGTCCCCAATGTAGGATCTAGAGAGAGTACCCAAGAGCTGTAGGGATCTGCAACCCTATAGATAGAGCAGCAATATGAACTAATCAGAACCCCCAGAGCTCATGTCTCTAGCTGCATATGTAGCAGGAGATGGCCTAGTTGGCCATTATTTGGAAGAAAGCCCCCTTGGTTTAGCAATCTTTATATGCCCCAATAGAGGGGAATGCCAGGGCCAAGATGTGAGAGTGGGTGGGTAGGGGAGCAGGGCAGGGGGAGGGTATAGGGGACTTATGGGATAGCACTTGAAATGTAAATGAAGAAAATATCTGATAAAAAAATAAAAACAACAACAAAAACAAACAACAAAAAAGGAAGTAAACATCATATAATAGCTTTGGGAAGTTTCTGAAACTGATTAAATCATTAGAAACCTCCCTCCCCAAGAGTATATAAACAGTAATTATTGCTGAAAGTCATTGTTCGACGAGTCAAAGATACAAAATATAAATGTCTCTGACAAACTCAAATGCCTGGAAGAAGCTCACCAACTGAGCCACCAGGTAAAGACACTCTCCATCCTGTTAAGTTGATTTTGAGTTGTGCAGTGTGGTTCAGGTCTCAAGGTTGGAGAGCTGTTATCCCAACTATAGTGGGTCTTTGTGATGCAGCTACCTCTGTGTCATTTATGGCGTTTTAAATAATCTCTCATTTCTATTCCTCTAAGTAACCCCCAAAACTCATAGGTTTACTAAGGAGAACATTGCTATCATCACAACTTTGTTCTGATTTGAGCTCCTTTTTTTAAGGTAAACAGATGTGATTGTGTGTGTGTGTGTGTGTGTGTGTGTGTGTGTGTGTGTGTGTGTGTGTGTGTGTGTTGCAGTTCCCCCAGGACATGTTGATTTTTCAACAATCACTCAGAAAATGGCCTACTTTAGAAAACAAACAAAATTTCAAAAGCACCATTATAAAGATGATGTATGTATGATAATCAAGGGCATAAAGGATATTTGGATCGTTATTCTTCAAGAAATGCAGATTTAAACTACTTAAACTAGCTTAAATTCATACCAAACACTAAACTAAACTTGCCTGTTGAATATGAATTATCTGACAGCCTCAAAAATTTCTAGTAGAAATGTAACATGAGTATTAAAATGTTTAACCTGTTTTGAAGATAAACCTATACTTGCCATACAAGAGTTTTTTTTTTTTCTAGGTACACCAGTGAGACAAATCAAAACATACATGTATGAAACTTTATATTTAAATTTGTATGAAACAACCTATTTTATCTACATGTATAGTAGCTATTTTGAAACATTACTTTTCATATTTAATTAGTACAACCATATATTAATTAGATAAATAATGATGATGGCTTGAAATAGTACATTATTTTATTATGAACTTCTAAATAATATTAATAGCATATGTAGTCAAAAGAGCTCACAGCATTTAATAGAAATGACATGCAGGCATCTATTCAGTATGGAGTCCATGTTGTAGCATTTGTGCCTGTTGGAATATATATTTCTGTCTATTTCTGTGCCAAATGAAAGAGACATATTTTCTAAACAAATCACTTTCATATTTCTGTTTCATCCAAAAATGTGTGATAGAAGCTTATGACCTGGGAGAAATAGAACTTACTTTTAAAATACCATTGCCAGAGGATTACACTTTACAGGGAAGCTGCTTTAGTGAGATTTTCTGGGTCATTTCTCCTTCACAATTTTTGTAGTCACTTTGCTATGTGAAACTGACTCTGACATTTATACACCAGTACTGTTCTGTAATGTTCCCCCAGGTAGGAATATCGTTCATTCAAAGAGACCATTAAATACAGTTCCAGATCTCTCTCTCTCTCTCTCTCTCTCTCTCTCTCTCTCTCTCTCTCTCTCTCTCACACACACACACACACACACACACACACACACACACACACACACACATCTGCTTGCTGCTTTAGCTTCTATCCTCCACTTACACCAGCCATGTCTTTGATAATCACTGGCTAAATTTAATTGTTTAAACTCCCCCTTTGGTTTAAGAATAAGAACTCTCCATTGAAATGTTTTTTATAATAGTACTCATAACGATGAGGATGATGATGATAATGCCGAATTTAGCAAAAAGAAAAATGGAGACAGCAACTTACTGTATAGACCTGGCTGATCTGGAACTTGCTATGTCACCAGGCAAGCCTTGAACTCATAGAGATCCACCTGTCTCTGGCTTCTGAAGGCCCGGATTAAAAGTGTGCGCCACCATGCCCTACAATGGTTCTCTTTATTTGAGTACTTTACTTCTAATAGCTTCTTAAGTCCCTCTGAGGAGGTTCTGTCTAGAGAATGGCCTATTAGTCAGTTGCATGAAGCAGATGGATATAGCAAAACATCCCAAAATCATGTGCTTACAAATCTAGCAGGAAAGGCTGACAGAGTCACACTGGAGTCCCCAGCTGAGAGATTTCCAGGCAGAGCAGGGCAGTCCATCTGTGGATGAGCATCTGGCCTCTCATTCTTTTATACCATGAGATAAACAATTTAGAAAGGTTTTGCCTTTTATCTACCATAAAATGTGCCCTGTGATGTGTTTGTTTGTTTGTTTGTTTGTTTGTTTGTTTGTTTTGCAAACACTTTAAGCTCTCTGTTGTTCTCCTTCCTCTCTGGGTACAGGGGCCAGTCTGTCATTATGGGCTGAGAGTCTGCAGAGATGCTTGATATGTTATATAAACAAGTTGAGTACTAGAGAAAGTGAGGAAAGGGGAAATCTTGTATTCAGAGTCAATTTTCAGCAAGTTCAAGTAGCACATTGCAATTTACCAGTGTAACTTATATTACAGAAGATCTGAGCATTAAAGAAAAGGAAGGAGAAAGAATGTGACAAATTACTCTCAATAGTTAAAACCTTTATTTATAAATTCCAGTAATTATCATTTGGTATATTTTTTCTATTGGCAGGTAATAGGAGATGGGAAAAGTCACAGGAATAAAATTTTAGGATTAAACACTTATAGGTGTGTGTGGGGGAAGGTTCTGCCTCCAATGTGGACTGCTGGAATCCCTTATGTTTTTTATACTTTTTATAGATTATAATGTAATTGTATCATTTCTCCCTTCCACTTTACCTTCCAAACCTTCCCATATTCACATCCTTGCTCTTTTCCAAATTCATGACCTTTTTCTTTATTGATTTTTGCTGTACACATATGTATACTATAACACACACACATATATATGCATATATATATACATACACACATACATGCACACACATACACATATATACACATGCATACATTTACACATATACACACACAGGTACATATACATGTATATACACAAACACATGCATACATATACACATACATACATATACACATTCATAACACACATATTAATACACATGAACACATATACAAATACACACATACACATGTATACAAAAATACACATGCACACACTTACAGATATGCCACACACATAGACACACATACACATACATACACAACTCATTCATTCATTTGTTTGTTTGAGATAAGACTCCCTAGAAAAGATAAAAAAGAGCTGGTGTTAATCAGACAGAGCTGCTCACTCTTCCAGGTAAGAGCATACTTTGCTTGTTACAACGCTGTTACCAGGCTCAAGAGGACTCAGCTGCCATTTTTTTCTTTTATTATTATTATTATTATTAGATATTTTCTTCATTTAAATTTCAAATGCTGTCCCAAAAGTCCCCTATACGCCCCTGCCCTGCTCCCCAACTGACCCACTCCTGCTTCCTGGCCCTGGCATTCCTCTGTATTAGATTATATAATCTTTACAAGCCCAAGGTCCTCTCCTCCCAATGATGGCCAAATAGGCCATCCTGTGCTACATATGCAGCTAGAGACAAAGCTCTGGGGGGTATGGGTCAGTTCATATTGTTGTTCCTCCTATAGGGATACAGACCCCTTCAGCTCCTTGGGTACTTTCTCTAGCTCCTCTTTTGGGGGCCCTGTGTTCCATCCAATAGATGACTGTGAGCATCCACTTCTGTATTTGTGAAGCACTGGCATAGCCTCACTCGAGGTAGTTATATCAAGTTCCTTTCAGCAAAATCTTGCTGGCATATGCAATAGTGTCTGGGTTTGGTGACTGTTTATGGGATGGCTCCCTGGGTGGGGCAGTCTCTGGAGGGTCCTTGCTTTCATCTCAGCTCGAAACTTTGTCTCTGTAACTCCCTCCATGAATATTTTGTTCCCCATTCTAAGGAGGAACGAAGTATCCACACTTTGGTCTTCCTTTTTCTTGAGTTTCATGTGTTTTGCAAATTGTATCTTGGGTATTCTAAGTTTCTGGGCTAATATCTTCTTATCAGTGAGTGCATATCATGCGAGTTCTCTTGTAATTGGGTTACCTCACTCAGGATGATATCCTCTAGATTCATCCATTTGCCTAAGAATTTCATAAGTTTATTGTTTTTAATAGCTGAGTAATACCCCATTGTGTAAATTTATCACATTTTCTATATCCATTCTTTTTTTTCAACTTTTATTAGATATTTTCTTCATTTACATTTCAAGTGTTATCCAGATAGTTCCCTATATCCTCCCCCCTCCCGGCCCTGCTCCCCTAACCACCCGCTCCCACCCCTTGGCCCCGGCGTTCCCCTGTATTGGGGCATATAAAGTCTGCATAACCAAGGGGCCTCTCTTCCCACTGATGGCCAACTAGGCCATCCTCTTCTATATATGCAGCTAGAGACGTGAGCCCAGGGGGTACTAGTTAGTTCATGGTTATTCTTCCACCTATAGGGTTGAAGACCCCTTCAGCTC
>LR753313.1:2419086-2483982 GCA_902729485.2 Mus minutoides
TCCTGTATTTCCTTCTTAAAGTCCTCCATCATCATCATGACCAGTGACTTTATATCCATGTCCTGCTTTTCTGGTGTGCTGTTGTATCTAGGACTTGATGTAGTGGGTGAGTTTGGGTCTGGTGATGCCAAGTACCCTTGGGTTCTGTTGCTTCTGTTCTTACGCTTGCCTCCTGCCATCTCTTCCTGAGGGGACCTGGTGATTGTGCAGACCAGAAAGGACCCACTGTTCTGTGGGCAACTGCTGGCCCACTGCTCCCTAATCCTCCGCTGAACTCCACTCACGCGTAACTCCGATGCGATCTTAAAGTCCTGGGGTATGCGAAGCACAGGGCAGGCCCTAGGTGGGACCGCTGGGTTCAGAGGAGAGATGGCAGGCGAGAATTCTTTGTTTAGCTCTGGACCCCATTTTTTAATGGGGTTATTTGATTTTCTGGAGTCTAGCTTTTTGAGGTCTTTGTATATATTGAATATTAGTCCACTATTGGATTTGGGATTGATAAAGATCCTTTCCCAATCTGTTGGTGGCTTTTCTGTCTTATTGACAGTGTCTTTTGCCTTACAGAAGCTTTTTAATTTTATGAGGTCCCATTTGTCAATTCTTGATCTTACAGCACAAGCCATTGCTCTTTTGTTCAGAAAACTCTCCCTTGTGCCCATATCTTCCAGGTTTTCCCCATTCTCTCCTCTAAAATTTTCAGTGTCTCTGGTTTTATGTGGAGTTCCTTGATCCAGTTAGACTTGAGCTTTGTACAAGGAGATAAAAATGGATAAATTCACATTCTTCTACATGATAACCACCAGTGAGCCAGCACCATTTGTTGAAAATGCTGTCTTTTTTCCACTGGATGGTTTTAGCTCCCTTGTCAAAGAACAAGTAACCATAAGTGTGTGGGTTCATTTCTGTGTCTTCAATTCTATTCCACTGATCTACCTGCCTGTCACTGTACCAGTACCATTCAGTTTTCATCACACTTGCTCTGTAGTTCAGCTTAAGATCTGGCATGATAATTTCACCGGAGGTTCTTTTATTGTTGAGAAGAGTTTTTGCTATCCTAGGTTTTTTTGTTATCCCAGATGAATTTGCAAATTGCCCTTTCTAACTCTGTGAAGAATTGAGTTGGGATTTTGACGGGGATTGCATTGAATCTGTGGATTGCTTTTGGCAAGATAATCATTTTTACTATATTAATCCTGCCAATCCATGACCATGTGAGATCTTTCCATCTTCTGAGATCTTCTTTGATTTCTTTCTTCAGCGAATTCAAGTTCTTATCCTACAGTTCTTTCACAACCTTAATTTCAGCTTCCATTTTGAAACATGCAAGTACAGAGAAGCATGATCATACACCACATGCTACAGCAGTGTGCTCACCTGTCAGGCAATAAGAACTGGGGATCTCCAGAGTGACTCTGAGCATCTTTGCCATAAAATTAACTTTGCTTAGGAAAATATTTCTTGGAAAGTTATCCTCCAAGCTTCCCTTTTCTTCACTCACAGAACTGAAGTTGCCTGAAATAGTCACACCTGTGCTGAATGTTCTGCAGACTAATGGGCTATATAGAACTTCTGTGAATCAACATTGGAATGCTGCAGACTGAGAACCTTGGTCCCTTAATAGACATTCATTGCTTACCTCTATGTTTTGGTCCATCATTAATTTTCTTTGTTAAATTATAATTTTTAAAACTTTTTTACTTTTTATTTGTGTGTGTGGTATATGATGTATGTATGAATGCTGTGTGAATGTGGTAGCACATGTGCCATGTTGCCCATATGAGGGTCAGAAGACAACCTTAGGCTTGAGTCCTTGCTTCCCACCTTGTTTGAGACAAGGTCCCTTCTTTTCCACTGCTGCGTATGGAAGACTAACTGCTCCCAAACATCCAGGGATTCTCCTGGTTTTGCTTCTCATCTTCCCAGGGGAGTGTACTGGAGTTACACATGCATGTGTTCCTGTGTTCAGGTTTAGAAACTGGTTCTGGAGATCCAATACAGGTCAACAGGCTTGTGCAGCAGGCATCTCTCAGATCCTCATCCTCCTTTTAAATATCAGGGAGAACCTTTGCAATGTATTCTTAGCAGATCATAAATATTCACCATCCTAAGAATGTCATCATGTAGCCTCTATGATCCACCAAGAAATTTCTCCATTTTCTGTGAACTACCTAACTAGTGTTCACACAGATGTATGTGGAAAATGCCTTGATTTATGAAACATTTGTTCTTTTTTATCAAATGTTTATTTTATTTTGGTATTTGGTATTTATTTTTTGTTATTTTATTTATCTATATTCCAAAAGTTGCTATCTTTCTTGGTTCCCCCCTCCCAGAGTTCTTCTCCACATCTTCTCTACCCAAGCCTCAACTCACCTCAGTCCCCCTCCCCACCCCTAGTGTCCCCTTTTCCTGGGGCATCAAGTCTCTACAGGATTATTTTATAAACTACCTCCACAGTGAGAATTCCATTTGAGGGAGCCTGAATTAGTGTTCCCCAACCATAGTCATGTATAGGTTTGCTTTCAATATTGGTTCATTTAGCTTCACATACCTAAAACATTGTGAGAAAACGTGTTCTGTATTGCACTGTATAGCAACATAGTAAGATGCCTGTCATTGTGCAAACCTCCAAAGATAATGCATGCATTATGATGCTAGATATGCATTTTGTTAGAAGTGAGGTATCTATGAATTTTTGCTGATTTCTTCTGCCTTGTTGGGCCACAATCATGCCATCATAGTGTTGTTGTTGTTGTTTTTAATAAGAGCTGTTAATTCTTCATGGTTCGTGCTTGAAATTACGAGATAAATATATATTTTACATTTTAGTAGTTTAACTATCCAAAATTGACCAAAGTGGTTTGGTATGACGGGGTTGACCAAGGCAAAACCCAGAATTACAAGTAAGATTTAACCCTGAGTAGATTGGAGGCTTTCTGGCACCATTGACTGCTGCAGTGTCCATGAGTTCAAAAAACAGAATTTTTCCTTGGCCTCAGTGTGAATTTGAGAAGCCACGACTCATTAAGTTTTTCCTGTCAGCATTTTAACTCTGTTCTTCATCTCTCATAGATTCCTTCTTATGGGGCCAATGGGCCATATAACTTCAGATTTATTCACAATAAGAAAATAGTCTGAAAACCATAAATGCAAAGAGCTTGGGTCTTTCTGAGTCTTAGAGTTCTTCCTGCTTGTTTATCAGGTTACTATTTAACTGTGAACAAGCACAGATTCATGGGTCCTCTGAAGTATATACCCAAGTGCTACTGTAATCGTCAGGGCTTCTTTGGCCCCATCCATCTCCTTATCCATCTCCTTTCCTACAGCTAGCTATTTGTTCTAGTAAATACTTTGGTTCTATATCAATAAGCATTCAAGTGACAAGCTTAAACTAAAGCTGACTCTACATGTTTTATATATTTTAATTTTATCCTAAAACTGTGAACTGCAACCTAGATTGATAGCTAAATGTGACCAACTCTCAGCCAGTCACAAGAGTCCATCTTTTAAGTCCTATTCAAATTAGACAGGGGTATGTCAAAGTCACCAATGGGATTTTCTCAGTACCTTCTCTTTTATGTATGGAAATTCCTTTTACCTAGTTATAAATACAAGCAACCTATGTTATAGAAATAGATATCCTAAATCAGTTTTTATTGAAAATGTGACTGTGAGGTTGCATATCTGAATACTAAGGTCCTGAAAGGTGTGTCAACATTAAAAATTCTATGACTGCACAATGATAGTATCAAATTCAAAATCAAAAGCACAATAAGTCCAAGGAGTTTTGGCAGTTTTCCTCTAGTCGCGCCATGTGATGTCACAAATTCTTCTTTCTAAACACATAGTATGGGCCCTTTGCACTTTGTTTTTAGAGTGTATGTGAAGTGTTCTACTTGCTGAAATACCAAATATTCAGTCAATTTAATTACTTATGTTAATATAATTAAGCAAAGCTATCTCATTAATATGCAAATTGAATTAATGTCTAATAAGTGATAAACTTATATGTATGTCAGAATTGTTTTAAAATGAATTCATTTATTAATTATTATCAGCAACATTATGATTTGCATATCTCTATTTTATATACCTATATGAGGTATTGTGTAAATTTTTCTTGAATTAAAGGGATTGTGAGTTAAAAAATTGTATAAGCCCCATTCTAGACTGTTACTTAATACATCTATTAAAAATTAAAGCTGTCAAAATCTAGAAAAGGAGGCTTGATGCAATTTTTGTTTTTTAGCACCAGGCTTCCTTTGATACCTTCTCTGTGTGCTGGATCTGTTCCGTAAACCCCGAGTCTGGTTTGACAGGTTCTGTGACCTGTAGTCATCTTCCAGAAGTGGCTTATTGGTTTGAATTCCTCTGATAAATTTGACCTATTTTTTACTGTTACTGCCTAAAGATACTTAGGAACCCCATTAGTATTCCTGGCAACAGAGAACTTACATCACAGATAGTTTATTTTCTTCCCTCAGTATGGTTAATTCCATCTACACTATTCCCATGCGGTAGGAGAAGATTCTTCTTCCATTTTCAGAGCCTCTGGGCATTTCCTTAGAGTTGTTTCAAGTCTGTGTATAGAATTTCCAGTGTGAAAGCTTCCCCCTAATTCCTAACCACATCAAAGGCAAATAGCCAACAGGATGTTAGTAACAGATTATAAATTTGGCTACTGGAGTTAGTTATGCATATTCATAAATGAATCAAAAAAGTTAACAATAATATTAAACAATGCTGATTTTGTACTAAAATATTATTTTATAAAATACGACCCCAATGATAATCTTCAACATATGACTGCTTCCAAGTGTGTTCAACTATGAGTGTAGCCCAACATAAAACTGTACATTTACTTAAAATGGTATGAGATATATTTTGCAATTTCTGTTTCATGACTGTGAGTTTTTAGATGGCATCTCTTTAGAGTGTGAAAGATTGTGACATGCGTGATAGGCAATGGTTTTGACAAGCATCAATGCTTTATTTTAAACATCCATGACAATGATAAATAGAAAGATTCTTCCAAGTTACTGTATCTGGAGATACAAATTTACCTTAAGTAAATAACATAGAAGCCACTTTAACTTATATGTAAAGATTAGCTCTTGAGCTGGGCATGGTGGTGCATGCCTTTAATCCCAGCACTTGGGAGGCAGAGGCAGGTGAATTTCTGAGTTCAAGGCCAGTTTCGTCTACAGAGTGAGTTCCAGGACAGCCAGGGCTGCACAGAGAAACCCTGTCTTGGAAAAAAAAAAAAGATTAACTCTTATTTACTCACATATTAATTTTTACCTGAAATTAAAAATAATATGAGAAAGGCACTTAAATATATGTTAAAAGAGTTCATATTGTTCAATCTCCAATACCTTCCACACCCATATACATGATGTAAATTAATGATGTTTGTAATAAAATTTTATCTAGGAATCAAGCAATTAGCTACATCTTAATATAACCTAATTCTTTTCCATTTTTGTAATAATAAGACAGAGAAATACAATGACAAGAAAGATCTTATCTGCCACCACAAGAATAGAAAGTGAGTGCTTAAGAATCAACTTGGCAAACATTATGCAGTGGTTAGAAAGGGAAATGAATAGCTTTTTGAGACATACAAAAGGCACAAATCTCATCTTAAAATGGAATAAATAACAAGCTCACTGAAACCTTAGGAATGAATTTTATCTATTAAAAATAAGTGTAGCAGCACTGGAGAGGTAACTCAGAGGTTAAGAGTGGTTACAACTCTTGCAGAAGACCTGAGTTCAGTTCCCAGAACCCTGGTTAGGAGGCTCACAACAGCAGGTAATTCCATTCCCAATGGGTCATATGTCTTCCTCTAGTCTTCATGTACATGTTACTCAAACATATACATAGACACAAAATTAAACATAACAATAATTTTTAAATAAAGTATTTATGATATCGAAATCAATTAAATTAAGTAAAATGAAGGGATAGTCGATTTAGCACAGACCATAATAATATGAAATTATACAAATGTAATTTTTGAGTTAGAATTGAGATTATGTGTGTGTAAGAATTATTGTATGAAGGGTGGTAGGTAAAGAAAAGATATTCATACAAAGAACCAAACCAGTAAATAAGGAAGTGAAACAAGCAATTCCTTCTCGAAGATCATATTATTCTACAATTCTGAGGTTTGAAAAAGAAAAGAAAAAAATGAAAATTGTTTATATTAAAAATACTTAATATCCTTAATCCTCAGAGAAATGCAAATCAAAATTTCATATAGGAAAAGTTAGAAAGTTATGGGGTCATGAGAAAGGAGAGGAGCCCATCACTACAGCGTCTGGTTAAGGCTCCTGCCAGCTCTGTGTGATGCAGCCAGCTCTGTGTGATGCAGCCAGCTCTGTGTGACTCGTGAGCAGCAGAGTTAGTGACATGGTTTGTGAAGCCTGCTGACTTAGAGCTTGCATCCCTTCCTACATAGATGTTCTACTTAAAAAAAAAAAAATCAATAAATCCGATTTAAGGCACACGTGTGTGTGTGTGTGTGTGTGTGTGTGTGTGTGTGTGTGTGTGTGTGTCTGTACTTTGATTAGGCTTCAATTCTATTGGTAATTTCCTGTAAATTTTCACAAGCAAGAATACTTTATTTGTCAAAGATAAGATAGTCTTTCTTCCTGTATCCCGTGAGCTAGTTTACCCTATGAATTGTAAACCTGTCAGGTGCTCAGGAACCTTCTGGATTTCTCACTTAGATTCCTGTGCAACCCTTTGAAGACAATAGTTTCAAACCCCTCCAAAATGGTTCATGTGCCTATGGAATAATAGTCAAGAGGAACTACTCTTTGAGAAGCCCACATCCATATTCTCAGATATGTCTTATTTTCTTTCTAAGTGTCCCTTATGTCTCTTAACTCTTTTTATATTAGATATTTTCTTTATTTACATTTCAAATGCTATCCCCTCTTTTAATTTTGTTGCACATATACACTATGGATTACTATTTATCCATAAAAATGAAATTATGAAGTTTGTAGATATATGTAATCTTCCTCAAGGAAAGTACTCTTTATAACAAACAGAAACCATTATAGAAAATCGCAGCCAGATCTCGTATCCCAGGTCCCTCTGAGACCAGTCTGCATCGATCAGCTTGCTGACTGTGAAAGGTGAGCAGCTGACTACAGAAGCAACAGAGCCTCTGGGACACGCAGAAGCCACCCAGCTTCTGGGGCAGACCCCGTTTCTGGCTGCAGAAATCTGGGCACCTTCTCCACCAGAGGAGAGGTGGCCACCTGGGAGGGCTGTGACACCCAGAGCAGGTAAGGGAGCCATCTTGTCTCACAGATCCCTCTGAGACTAGTCTGTTCAGATCAGCTTGAAAACTGTGGACAGCGAGCAGTGGACTGCAGAAGCAACAGAGCTTCTGGTACAGGCAGAAGCCACTCAGCTTCTGGGACAGACCCCTGTGTCTGGCTGCAGAAATCCAGGCACCTTCCCCACCAGAGAAAAGGTGGCCACCCAGGAGGGCTGTGAGCCCCAGAGCAGGTAAGGGAGCCATCTTGTCTCCTTAGTCCCTCTAAGACTAGTCTGCACAGATCAACTTGCAGACTGCAGAAGATGAGCAGCAAATTGCATAAGCAACAGAGATTCTGGGACAGGCAGAAGCCACACAGTTTCTGGGACAGACCCCGTTTCAGGCTGCAGACATCCTGGCACCTTCCCCACCAGAGGAGAGGTGGCTGCCCAGGAGGGCTGCATCCCCCAGAGCAGGCTGTGCAGGTGAGTGAGCAGACTATGGAGGCAACGCATGTTCTGGGGCAGGCCCCATTTCGGGCCTTCATCTTCAACCAGGAGGCAAGTCTGAATGCCAGACCTCTATGTACCCTCCCTGCAAGAAGAGAGCTTACCTGAAGTGAGTACTCTCACCACTGAGACTCAGAAGAGAGCTGGACTCCCAGGACAGCTGACAGAGGCTAACAGAATCACAGGAGGAAGAGTCTCAAGTCAGAGACAACTATAACAACTAACTCCAGGGATTACTAAATGGCGGAAGGCCAACATAAGAATCTTACCAACAGAAACCAAGACTGCTCACCATCATCAGAACCCAACACTCCCACCTCAGCCAGTCCTGGATACCCAAACACACCCGAAAAACAAGATTTAGATTCAAAATCATATTTCATGATGCTGGTAGAGGACCTTAAGAAGGACTTTAATAACTCACTTAAAGAAAAACAGGAGAACAGCACTAAAGAGGTAGAAGTCTTTAAAGAATCACAGGAAAACACTGCTAAACAGGTAGAAGTCCTTAAAGAGGAAACACAAAAATCCCTTAAAGAACTACAGGAAAACACAACCAAGCTGGTGATGGAATTGAAGAAAATGATCTAAGACCTAAAAAGGGACGTAGAAACAATAAAGAAAACCCAAAGGGAGACAATTCTGGAGATAGAAACCCTAGGAAAGAAATCAGGAAACAGATGCAAGCATCAGCAACAGAATAAAAGAGATCGAAAAGAGAATCTCAGGTGCAGAAGATTCCATAGAGAACATGGGCACAACAATCATAGAAAATGCAAAATGCAAAAAGATTCTAACTCAAAACATCCAGGAAATCTAGGACAAAATGAGAAGACCTAACCTATGGATAATAGGGGTAGATGAGAATGAAGATTCTCATCTTAAAGGGCCAACAAATATTTTCAACAAAATTATAGAAGAAAACTTCCCAAACCTAAAGAAAGAGATGCCCATGAACATACAAGAAGCATACAGAACTCCAAATAGACTGGACTAGAAAAGAAATTCCTCCCGACACATAATAATCAGAACAACAAATACACTAAATAAAGACAGAATATTAAAAGCAGTAAGATAAAAAGGTCAAGTAACATATAAAGGCAGGCCTATTAGAATTACACCAGACATCTCACCAGAGACTATGAAAGTCAGAAGATCCTGGACAGATGTTATACAGACCATAAGAGAACAAAAATGCCAGCCCAGGCTGCTATACCCAGCAAAACTCTAAATTATCATATGGAGAAACCAAAGTATTCCATGACAAAACCAAATTCACACAATACCTTTCCATGAATCCAGCCCTTCAAAGGATAATAACAGAAAAACACCAATACAAGGACAGAAACTCTGCCCTAGAAAAAGCAAGAAAGTAATCCTTCAACAAACCTAAAAGAAGACAGCCACAAGAACAGAATTTCAACTTTAACAACAAAAATAATAGGAAGCAACAATTAGTTCTTTAATTTCTCTTAACATCAATGGACTTAATACCCAATAAAAAGACACAAACTAAAAGACTGGATACACAAACAGGACCCAACATTTTGCTGCTTACAAGCCCCCACCCCCACCCCCACCCCCAGGAAAAAAGACAGTCACTACCTCAGAGTGAAAGGCTGGAAAACAATTTTCCAAGCAAATGGTCCTAAGAAAAAAGCTGGAATAGCCATTCTAATATCAAATAAAATTAACTTTCAATCCAAAGTTATCAAAAAAGACAAGGAGGGACACTTCATACTCATCAAAGGTAAATCTACCAAGACGAACTCTCAATTCTGAATATCTATGTTCCAAATGCAAGAGCAGCCACATTCTTTTGTTTTGTTTTGTTTTGTTTTGTTTTGTTTTGTTTTGTTTTTCGAGACAGGGTTTCTCTATCTAGTCCTGGCTGTCCTGGAACTCACTCTGTAGAAGAGGATGGTCTAGTTGGCCATCAGTGGGAAGAGAGGCCCCTTGGTTATGCAGACTTTATATGCCCCAATACAGGGGAATTCCGGGGCCAAGGGGTGGGAGAGGGTGGGTAGGGGAGCAGGGCCGGGAGGGGGGAGGATATAGGGAACTTTCTGGATAACACTTGAAATGTAAATGAAGAAAATATCTAATAAAAGTTGAAAAAAAAAATAGTCTCCCAACCAAAAATAAAAAAGCCCAGGACCAGATGGGTTTAGTGCAGACTTCTATCAGACCTTCAAAGAAGACCTAATTCCAAATCTCTTCAAACTATTCCACAAAATAGAAACAGAAGGTACGTTATCCAATTTATTCTATGAAGCCACAATTACTCTGATACCTAAACCACATAAAGACACAACAAAGATAGAGAACTTCAGACCAATTTCCCTTATGAATATCGATGCAAAAATACTCAATAAAATTCTCGCTAACCAAATCCAAGAACACATCAAAACGATCAACCAAAAAAAAAAAAAAAAAAAAAAAAAAAAAAAAAAAAAAAAAAAAAAAAAAAAAAAAAAAAAAAAAAAAAAAAAAAAAAAAAAAAAAAAAAAAAAAAAAAAAAAAAAAAAAAAAAAAAAAAAAAAAAAAAAAAAAAAAAAAAAAAAAAAAAAAAAAAAAAAAAAAAAAAAAAAAAAAAAAAAAAAAAAAAAAAAAAAAACGATCAACCATCATGACCAAGTAGGCTTCATCCCAGGGATGCAGGGATGGTTTAATATACAGAAAATCCATCAACGTAATCCAATATATAAATAAACTCAAAGACCAAAACCACATGATCATCTCCTTAGATGCCGAGAAAGCATAAGACAAAATCCAACACCCATTCATGATAAAAGTCTTGGAAAGATCAGGAATCAAGGCCCATACTCAAACACAATAAAAGCAATCTACAGCAAAAAAGTAGCCAACATCAAAGTAAATGTAAGGAAGCTGGAAGCAATCCCACTAAAATCAGGTACTAGACAAGGCTGCCCACTTTCTCCCTACCTATTCAATATCGTACTTGAAGTCCTAGCCAGAGCAATCCAACAACAAAAGTAGATCAAGGGGATTCAATTGTAAAGGTAGAAGTCAAAATATCACTATTTGCAGATGATATGATAGTATATATAAGTGACCCTAAAGATTCTAACAGAGAACTCCTAAACCTGATAAACAGCTTCAGTGCAGTAGCTGGACATAAAATTAACTCAAACAAATCAATGGCCTTTCTCTACACAAAGGATATATGGGCTGAGAAAGAAATTAGGGAAACATCACCCTTCACAATAGTCACAAACAATATAAAATACCTTGGTGTGAATCTAACTAAGGATGTGAAAGATCTGTATGAAAAGAACTTCAAGTCTCTGAAGAAAGAAATTGAAGAAGATCTCAGAAGATGGAAAGATCTCCCATGCGCATGGATTGGCAGGATTAATATAGTCAAAATGACTATTCTGCTGAAAGCAATCTACAGATTCAATGCAATCCCCATCAAAATTCCAACTCAATTCTTCACTGAGTTAGAAAGGGCAATTTACAAATTCATCTGGAACAATAAAAAAACCTAGGATAGCAAAAACTATTCTCAACAATAAACGAACCTCTGGTGGAATCATCTTCCCTGACCTCAAGCTGTACTACAGAGCAATTGTGATAAAAACTGCATAGTATTGGTAGAGCACCAGACAGATAGATCAATGGAATAGAATTGAAGACCCAGAAATGAATCCACACACCTATGGTCACTTGATCTTTGACAAAAGAGCTAAAACCGTTCTTTGGAAAACGACAGCATTTTCAAAAAATGGTGCTGGCACAACTGGCAGTTATCATGCAGAAGAATGTGAATTGACCCATTCTTCTTGTACACATCACAAGCCTAAGGGGATCAAAGACCTCCCCATAAAACCAGAGACACTAAAATTTATAGAGGAGAAAGTGGGGAAAACCCTTGAAGATATGGACACAGGGGAACAATCCTAAACAGAAGGGCAATGGCTTGTGCTGTAAGTTCAAGAATTGACAAATGGGACCTTATAAAACTGCAACGCTTCTGTAAGGCAAAAGACACTGTCAATAAGACAAAAAGGCCACCAACAGATTGGGAAAGGATTTTTACCAATCCTAAATCTGATAGGGGAATAATATCCAATATATACTATGAGCTCAAGAAGCAGGACTTCAGAAATTCAAATAACGCCATTAAAAAATGGGGTACAGAGCTAAACAAAGAATTCTCAAGTGAGGAATACTGAATAGCAGAGGAGCACCTGAAAAATTGTTCAACATCCCTAATCATCAGGGAAATGCCAATCAAAACAACCTTGAGATTCCACCTCACTCCAGTCAGAATGGCTAAGATCAAAAACTCAGATGACAGCAGATGCGGGTGAGGATGTGGAGAAATAGGAACACTCCTCCATTGCTGGTGGGATTGCAAGCTGTTACAACTACTCTGGAAATCAGTCTGGAGGTTCCTCAGAAAATTGGATATAGTACTACTGGAAGTGTCTCTATATGTATATGTAGCAGAAGATGGCCTAGTTGGCCATGTTAGGAAGAGAGGCCCTTTGGTCTTGCAAACTTTATATGCCCCAGTACAGGGGAATGCCAGGGCCAAGAAGTGGGAGTGGGCGGGTAGGAGAGCAGAGTAGGGGGAGGTTATAGGAAACTTTCAGGATAGCATTTCAAATGTAAATAAAGAGAATATCTAATAAAAAAATGAAAAAAAGAGAAGAATCACAACAGAGCTGTGGAGCCAAGTCCCTGCTGACACATCTACTACATAATTCCACTGCCTAGGCTCAGGGATCATTGAAGAAGAGGGTGGCAGAACAATTGTAAGAACCACAGGAACAGGAAGTTGGGTGTGACACTGTGTTTCCTAGATAGGTCAAAAGTGACACACATGAGGTCTCAAAAACATGGTTGCCTAAACATGACATGAACAAGGACAGTATCAGTAGACATGCTAACATACAAGGCAGAAAGATCAGAAACATGAGCTCTAGACAAATAGCTCCAGGCAACTAAGGAATGAAGGGAACAGAATGAACAGTTTTCTCCAGAGAAGGGCACAACTGGTTTTCTGAAATCCAGTGGTCATCTTTGAAACATACTTTAATGAGTATCACGAGATGGAGCAATGCAGGTTTCACTTATGTATTAGGAACATAGGCATAAAGACACACACACACACACACACACACACACACACACACACACACACACAGGAGCTTTAATCTTCCACAAAGAAGAATGGAATTCTATCATGTGCAAGAAAATTGATGAAATGCTTCCACTCCTATGTGGAAATGGACATAAAAAACTCAGTGGAGGCACAGGAGAGAATCGCAATGAGTGATTATGCAAATGTATTTAATTTTTAAAAATGACATTTTGAAACAAAATAATATACACCAATAAATAAAATAGACATTTTACATTAAAAATACTTGATGAGACAACTAGAAATTTATTTGGAATAACTGAAAGACCTTACAGCTTATACTAATATAAATATGAAATATTTATTAAGACATAAAATACATGCCAACACAAAACACCTGAAGAGAACAGTAAGACATTTCTTGCATTGTATTAAACTGCTTACTGTACATAAAATGCTACATCAGAGTCAAAGAAGTCAACGCATTGGAAAATATATAATATTCTAAAAGTGTAGTTATCGGCATCTTTAAAAACCTATTTAAAGACACTTAGAGGCTGGGGAGATGACTTAATAACTAAAGCACTAAAACTCAGAGAAAAAGGTCTGATTTTTGTTTTATCTCAAGTACCTGCATTTACAAAACAGCAATATATACATACCAGCACTTGCCTGAAATTCTAGCTCTGGACAGGTTGGAGCAGAAGCTCTGGACCTTTCTGGACAGTCAGTACAGCCTAATAAGCCACCTTAATTTTAGTGACAGATCTTTGCTTAGAAAACTATGGTGAAAAGTGATAGAGGAAGATACTCAGTATCTGATACTAAGATACTCTGCATGCATACACCATTCATAAACATTCATATAAACATACAAATACACACACAAAGACTATCATGCATCACCAATAAATAGTACAAATATCTAGAGTTAGAAAAGTAAGTAGTACATATAGAATATGAAGAAAATAAGTTTGTATAGTGGTAGATATACAAATATGTTCCTGTGTGTGTTCATGCATACATTAAATACTATACTAAGAAAATAAAATTAAAATACAGATTTAATTGACTGGAAAATTCTTAAAAGACTAGAAATAATATTGTAAGAATGCATATGTGTAGAGATTGCTCTATTTCAGTACTTGGAGAAAGCTTTGGAATCATTTGCCTTTTATGGGCAATTTGGCACTACGTATCAAAACATTAGACTCCATTTCTGCTTTAGAAACTTACTGTAAGAAAAAGGTTGTATAAATTTGAGTGAAACAGTTGTTTACTATAGCATGTTTATAATAAAATATTTATGTCCAAATGACAAGTGTAAGCTATTAAATAACAAAATTGCTATGCTTGAAAAAAAATAGCATAGTACAACATAGCTATGGGAAGTGACTGGGAACGTAGCTTAGATGGTTCAAAGATAAACTTGCATGCAAGTGGCCTTGGGTTTGAACATTCAACTGCATAAACTGGATGTGGAGGCACAGGCTGTAAGGCCAGCCCTTGGAATGCAGAGTAAAAGACCAGAAGTTCAGTGTCATTGTAGGCTACCTATGGGCTCAAAGCTAACTCAGGTTATGTGAGACTGAAAAACTAATAAGCAACCCTTAGACAATGGTAAGGAATAAGTGCTGTAATTAAATAATTATTTCAAAAATTATCTTAAAAGGAAAGAAAGAATTATAAGTTAGTAGTGACTTCTGAGAGAAGAATTAGGGATGAGCCTTCTAAAGGCTACCAAGTTGTCATTTCTAAAATTGTTTGTCTGTACAATCAAAATGTGACTGACTCAGATGATATATAGAGATAGAGATAGAGTTATAGATAGAGATAGATTGTGTGTATGTGTGTGTGTGCGTGTGTGTGTGTGCGTGCGTGTGTGTGTGTGCGTGCGTGTGTGTGTGTGTGTGTGTGTGTGTNAATATATATATATATATATATATATATATATATATATATATATATATATATATACAATGTACAATAAGATCAATTACTTATAACAAATATACACTAATAAAAATTATAAATTAAATATGAAGTAATAGATTATTTTAGAAAACACAGTGACTTGAAATTTCTTTTGACGATTTCCTTTGATGATGTCTAGTTAAGCATGTCTTTGTGTATGTGTGAGGGGGGTGCACTTACATTTGTGTATGGTCAAAAGCCAGAAGAGATGAATTCCTTGGAACTGGATTTACAAGCACTTATGAATCACCTGCTGTGCTCTGGGAACTGAGCTTGGGTCCTCCCTGAGATCTCATGAAACTGAAAAGCTCCTGGGCGGCAAAAGGCACCACCGTGAGGCCAGCATCAGGCCAGAGAACTGCAAAAGATTTTTGCCAATTACATATCAGATAAAAATTCAATATCCAAAATGTATAAAGAATTCAAAAACAGGACATAAGAAAAAAATAACCCAATTTAAAGACAATGTATAGATCTAAACAGAGAATTTTCAAAGAGGAATCTCAAGTGACTGAGGAATGTGTAAATAAATGTACATCAGTCTTAGTCATCAGGAAAATGAAAATAGGAACTGTTTTGAAATTTCATCTTTCACCAATTAGAGTTATAAAGATCAATAAAAACTGGTGGCAGCTAATGTTGTCAAAGATGTGGAGTAAAGGAAGCATATATACATTCCTTGGGGTGCACACTTGTACAACCACTATAGAAATCAGTATGGAAGTTCCTTAGGAAGCTGAAAACCTATTTACCCCAAGATTCAGTGATACTATTCCTAATCATATCACCAAAGCACATTTCATTCTACTACAGAGACACTTGAGCTACCACGGTCTTCGTTGCTCTATTCATAATAGCCATAAATTGGAAATAACCTAAATTTTTATCATCAAGTGCATGGATAAAGAAAATATTGTATATTTACAAAATGGTATATTACCCAACCATGAAAAAACTAAGATCATGAAGTTCACAGAAAAATGGATGGAGCTCGATAGAAAAGAATCATCCTGAATGAGGTAGATCAGACCCAGAAAGACACATGTGGCACTTTATATGGATGTGGGTGTGATCTCATGTGTGGATGTTAGGGATTAAGTCATTGATAAGCAAGCTATAATAAACACACACTCACAGGAAGGAAGGATGAACATCCCGAGGAAGGGGAAATAGAATAGATACCTAAGGAGAGATGAGATGGTAGTGCTGGAATGGAAGGACCAGACAGGGAGTCAGAGGGAAAAAAATAGGATGAAAGAGGAAATACATACAAGAGGAATGGAGGATAGCTAAAACTAAGGGCCAATTAGATAGATAGATAAATAGATAGATAGATAGATAGATAGATAGATAGATAGATAGATAGATAGAGCTTTCTCCTGCAGCACACAGGAAAAATATAGAAACTAATAGGCAAATATTTTGTGGAAGGTGAGACCTTAGATCACTCAATACTAAATAGGATTTTTCCATTAAATCCCTCAATTCAGGGTTCAGGGTACCCTGTGGAAGAGGGTTATAAAAGCCAGGGGGATGGAAGGACTCAAGGTAGTAAGATCTGAACAGCAGGACGGATGCACCTATGAACTCACAGAGGCAGCATGCACAGGACCTGCATGGGTCTGTACCAGACCATGTTCTAGAGCTGAGCAAAGAAGTAGACACACACCTCCAGCCCTAATCCAAACGCTATCCCCAGTGAATAAGTACTTGCACATACTAATTCAATTCTCCAGAGAATCAAACCTCTCTTGTCCCGAAGTAGATGGTCAACACAAAATGAACTCAATGGCATCTTTAGAAGTTATATTTCTCATAATGTTGTGCTGGGGCTTTTTGTCCTTGTTATTGATATTTGTTAGTTTCTTTGTTTTTACTTTACAAGACTTTTGTGTATATATTATGGCTTCAGTTTTGTGTTGGGAACTTGTGTGTGTTTCTCTGTCTCTGTTTATGTTTCTTGTGCTTTTTCCTTTGGCTCTTTTTCTTCTCTTTGCTTTTGTCCTATTCTGATTTGTTTATTTTTTCATATCATTTTACTTTATCTTGCTTTATTGTTATTCCTTAGTTGCCTGTCTGTTTTCTAAAGAAAAACAGAAAGGGTGTAGGTCCAGATGAGAGAAGGGGGAGCCAGTGGGAGGAAAGGTGAGAAGTGAAACTGCACTCAGAATATAGTGTATGAACTAAATCCATTTTACATCAAAGAAGATAAAGGAACAGTTTATGCTTTTATCTGCTGAGCTCTCTCTCCAGCCATTCTTGATATTTTAACTTTTACTTTTATTATTTTTAAAAAGTTTCATAATATATGTATCATACAAAAATAATCTATGGCAACAAATGCCCAGCAATCCAAAATCATATATATATAGAGAGATTTAGATATGCATAAACACATACATATATTGCTGGGATAGATTATAATATTTGAAATAAGTTATTTTTAAAGTATTAATAAATTATGAGTATGGTAAAAAGATAATGAATCAATCTCCCTATGTGATATAGATAAAGCATTTTGTATTTTAAATTTTTTCTATATAGAGTTTATATAAATGTCAGCTGAAATGTTGAATTGTACCATTGTGTATATCATTAGCTCATCTCCTCCTTTGCTCATTTCCGCATTCAATAATTACTCTTCAGTATCTGTGCTCATGATTAGGTGTGTCAGGTAAAACTGCTTCTGTTGCCTTGAACTTTGCTGCAGAGTGTGGCATCCGTGTCACAGGAGCCTAAAGGAATGCCATAATTTCCATCAATTGGGCTAGGTGAAACACTAACTAGTAGCTCCTGATATTTTAAAACAATCATCTGATATTTTTCTGGAGATTCAATTGATACTTTCCTGAAGGAATGATACCTGAACTAAAGGCTGGAAGAGGACTTCAGATCAACTAGACAGAATGTAAGGATGGAGGATCTCAGACACTCGTCCATAGGACGGTGAGTCTCGAAATAGGAAAACTGAAGATGCTTACTGGTGTGGTTCCAAAGGAGCTTCCCATTAGAGAATAAGGTACAGGCTTCATCTATAGCCTAGAAACTATAGATTATGGGAGAATTTATTTTTATTGTACTTCTTAAAAACACTCTGGGAAGGTTTATAGTTGGTCTTATCCGGATCCTTAGGTGTGAAGAGAAATGGAGAGTAAAAACCCTACACGAAAGGCTTGTACAGACTGTTCATTCCCCTGCCAAACACCCCAGCAGCACACAAAGACCCTGGTCTACTTTCATTCATTCCTTTTCACATCCCCATTCCAGGGCTACACACAAATTTCCTCAAAGTATGACTTTTCTATTCTCAAGTAGGTCGATGCCTTTGACTGTAATCAACACAGAATAATTCTTAACCTACCTCCACCAAGGTTACATGAATTTTTTTTCTTTATTTCAAGGATGATTAGATATTTATAATTCTCAGTTTTTGCTCATATCCTCTCTATATTGCTCGTTTTGAAATTGAAGCAATAATTTTTTTTTTTTTTTTTTTTAGAAATTGATATGCAAATCTCCATGGCCAATTGCAAGACTTTTCAAAGTGTTGACATTAGGAGCTGGGCAGTTTTCATAATTTTACTTTTTCAATGAGGAATCAAAATTTGAGATTTATACTGAGTTACTAAGGACAAACCTGGACAACAGTTAAAGAATGCTCTTTTTACTACAACACACTAGTTTCCCTGAGGCCCAGGAATCCTTTTGCTTTCTCCCTAGCAAATACAAGGTACCATATTGCTGGGCTATGTCCATGTAATTTGCTCTGCACAGAATTAGCACAACATTCTCTTCAATACGTAATAGTTACACTTTTGTAATTGATAGCCAAAGTGGGATCTTTTACTGAGCGTGCTATGCCAGACTGTCAAGTGAAGTCTGGGGGAACTAGTTCCCTGAAGAGTAGGTAGTGAATGACTAGCACTGAGTGACTTAGAAATGACAGGAAGTCAGCTGAAATTGCAGCCAAAGTACAAATGCCCTTTTAAGTAATTATATGCAAAGTAGATGTCTCACGATCAAGAAGTTTCCACTATCGATAGTACGCAACTAATAATAGGTTATTAAGTCTTAAAGGCAAGTTCAAGTCTCTTGGGCCTAAGATCATTAGGGAACATGATGACATTCATATGTCACCATGTTCTCCCTATGGTAATTTAATGTCACTGGGGTTGTAAAAAAGAAATAATGACAATGGATAATATACACTAAGTGCTAACTAATGGAGGAGCTAAGCACATCTATTCATCATTACACCTTCTTCTCAAGCTTACAGCATAATTAATGCAAACGTTTAGTAGTACTTCACAGGCATTGTACCTGTATTTCACAGACATTTTGCGCTTCAATGAAGTCACACAAACAAAGTTACAAAGATCTCAATTTGTCTGTTCCAATTTGACTTCTCTGCACTGCTCATTTACTATTTAAGCCAAATCTCAATAAAATAAATAGGTTGCTTCTCTAGAGAGTCAGTACAGGACAGAGCCTTATTGAGTCGCTGGTTCTATCGGAATCAGGGAGAAAAAATATTTAAGATTGTCCAATACTAAATGTTAAGATATGAAAACAGACTTTCAAGAGATTCATGGAGAATAAAAGTAAGAAGTGTGTCTTGTAAATTCATGTAAATTAACATGATCTGTGTGTTCTTTTCCTTTGGAGGAAGGAAAAGAAAAGCAACATGGAGATATGTGATGGTCACAGAAGAGACAATGACAAAAAAACCTTGGTAATTCCAAGATTTGGGGACATCTGGACAAAAGGTTGGTGCACTGATGCATAAAACAAAAATGACCTTGGCTTACATGGTAAGGATACAGTGGACAGGATTCCATTTTTCAATTTAGAGTTCATAAATTTTATAATCCCAGTAAATAAAATGCTTCATTTAAGATAACCATCTTGTTCAACAATAAACCATTCATCATCCAAGCCAGGATGAAACCTATGCCTTGCCCCATCGTGTCACTTGAAAATTGTGTACCACCTCTTTAGAAATGCCAGAATTTCATCTCTTAGTAACATGATGAACCAATCCAGCTGATTTTAATGATCTGAAAAGTGCATCTCTGCCTTTTCTCTTCATACCACTTGTCTATAGAGTTGGGAATGTAGGGTTCATAAAGTGACACCTCTCTGTTAGCAGTGACTTTCTTACAGGATGTGTTGAAGGTTCTGAGATCTCAGACCAAGTGATAAAAATTGCTTAGAGTAACTGGCAAGAGAAGGAAAAGGCTAATAGCCTAGTAATTATGGCAAGCAGAGAAGAAGAGACTCATAGGTTTTACTTTCTCAGTAAGACATCAGCAAGTGGAGTACCAATAAATTAGTATTTTTTCCCTCAGTGATCAGGGTTCATCATTTATTTGCTTTCTGCTTCTTGAAATTCTATGGGAGAAGTTATCTTTTTCCTCCCAGATATATCGGGACAAGTAGAAATGGTATTGATGGGGCAAAGATTAACATTTAGGCCAACTGGTGGCTTTAATGAGCATGCCTTCCCTTCCCATGTTATATGGTTTAGAGAAAATGGTGATGGGATTGCATAATAGATGTTAGTTAGTCTTTGTCTCCCAATGTGTGCTAGAATATGACTACAAATAGAAATATCTCCCATGAAACTGTAAAACAAAGATGTTTTAACTCTGTTTTAGATTTCTTTATGTCAATTTTTTATTAGGTATTTTCTTCATTTACATTTCAAATGCTATCCTCTTTCCTAGTTTCCTTTCTGAAAGTCCCCTATACCCTCCCCTGGTCCTGCTCCCCAACCCACCCACTCCTGCTTTAGATATATATCAATGTATGATACTATGGAAAATTACAGAAGTGTGGGTAGAAGCAAGAGATAAAATAAACCACCTTCAACTTGGATTCTTAGGGTTCTTAATTTGGTCATAACTGTTTTGAACTGCATCATCTTGCCATTCAGAAAGTCAAGGGTAAGTTTCAGATAACTCGATTTCATCTATAGGTAGAGATTAAATGTGGCTAGTCTGTGTTGAATTGCGTGAATCATCTCTTCCCTTAGTTGGTTTCTCTATTGTACAATGCTTGCTGTGATATCAAATAAAATCAAAGCAGAAAGATTTGTTCAGAGGACAAACCCAGGAAATAAACACAATTTGAAACACATCATACTGTAGTTCAAACCATGCTTTCATCCCTGATTTACACATTATCGTATCTTCAATGCACATGGTAAAGAGGCTCAAATACAATTGGAAATCTTAAAGGAGTATGAACAAAGAATACTGAATGTGAAAACCATTGAATAGACTCTTACTCATGTGCTGATGCTCACATTGAAATCAGACTGAATTTTATGGCAGGCAAAGACTTAAGACCATTTGTCCTGGTACTTCTGGGACACTGCATTCATTGTAAAATTATAAAATAGCATTGTGTTATGAATATTGTTTGAAGGAATAATCACCTCTGGCCATTTCTATCATTATAAAGTGTTAGGCAAGCAATCTCCTGTGGTCTCTGCAGCAGTAATGTTGATGTTGAAGGAATCAAGTCCATGATCAAGTTTGTGTGTATATTTTTTTTCACTGAACATTCAATTTAAATAAACTTTATACTCTCTCAGTGACACAGAAAAATCTTGCATTTATGCAGAACTGAAGTATAGAGAAAAAAAAAAGGTAAAGCTTGCCTATGGAGTGTCAAAAAGACGTTAGCCACTTCTGAAGACTAGGGATCAAATCATTTCAGGCAATGAATCTAGACTCCTTGGCTTTGGTGTCTTTTCACCTAAGCATTCATGAAAGGGTCCTCTCAACCTATGAATCCAAGAAGCAATCTAAGAAACCAGGCTTGGCATAAAACGGAACCCACATTTTGTTGCAAAAGCTTCAATTTATCATCTAATTTCAAACTGGACATCCACATATACTGTAACTCTCTCAGAAAACTTGATTTTTGTTTTGTGTTATGAAATAATGTAGAGGAGGGTGACCCTGTAGGAGGACCAGCAGGCTCAACTAACCTGGACCCCAAGATCTCTCAAACAATGTACTACCATCTGGGCAGCATACACCAGCTGATATGAGGCCCCCAACACATATATAGCAGGGGACTGCTGGGCCTGTGTTCAATCAGAGATAATGCACCTAACCCTCAAGAGACTGGAGGCACCAGGAAGTTTGGAGGTCTGGTAGGGAGGGAGTTGTTGTTGGTGGCATCCTTGTGAAGACAGCGGGCAGGGAGGAGGTATGCAATGTGGAATGGTCAGAGTGACTAGGAGGGAAATGGGGTCTGGAGTGTAAAAAAATAAATTAATTAGTTAATTAATCAATTAATTAAAAATGTGGACTCCCTTGTAGCTTAACTGTTTCTATTCATCCTAGTGTGAATAGTTTCGTTTCTTTATGATGAGGTAGAAAATTACAAATGAACAAAATTCAAGACAGAAAACAAATAACCTAAGAAACCCTCCGCCCCTTTTTTCCTGCCTCACTATTTTCAATAACAGTTATTCTCATGTTATTATTTTAGAAATCATAATAGATTCCTCTAGGGAAAGCCAACTGTGTAGAAGATTATGTCTAAAAAGACAAGGGGAACAGGATTTGCCAGACAGGTGAATCTTCCTGTTCAAAACTCTCCAGGGAACTCAAAAACCATTGATTTCTACCAAAAGTCTTAGCTGTCAGGCTTCAAGAAAATGGCTAATTTGTGTTACTTCCAGTGTCTCATGAAAAGTGACGAGGAAGCCAGTTGGATTCTTCAAGGAAATGGAGAAGTTGGTTGGGTATGAGGACATTCAGAATGGGATAAAAGACCTGGAGCTTCCAGGCCAGCAGGAAGATATGTGCACACTGAGAAAAGAGATAGCTTTGTCCTTCGAATCTCCATTCCCCCACCTCTCCCTCACCCCTCTGTCTCTGTCTCTCCCTCTCTTTCTCTTGGTTTGGTTTGCCACACTTCCTTGCTCTTTCTTTTTTTCTTTCTCTTAGTCTCTCAAATGACATTTTGTAATATTGATATTGATTTGTAATATTAATAATATTACAAAATAATATTGAAAATTTTAATATTGATATTTCTCACATCAAATATTTAATCCTTAAACTTGTCCAGCCTAACTACAGTGACTTCCTGTCCTACTCATTCCTCTCTCAGCCCCAACATGGTTCACAAAGACACCATGATTGGTTTTCTGTCACTTTTCCTTTGGATGCTGAATAATTTCTGGATTTTCTAGATTCAGATATTTTCTAATATCTAAGAAATGACAGAACCTACATTAAATTCAATAGTCCACCTTCATGTTCAAAGTCTTATAAAGTGCTCTGTAGATGATTGCAGGCATTTGTATTTATAAATTTTCCTCTATACCCTGTCCCAGATTGTGTTATTCACTCTTTGGATGATGCTGTCTTTCTACTTCTAGTGTACATAAACTTTATGCTTTATTTCCATCCTAATATTTTTGTCTCCATGGCAAATACTTTGATTTACACTCTCATCATACTGTGGAGTTATTCCCAATATATCTTTGTTTTCAAAACTTATTTGTTCATATTTTATAACATTATATATGTTTGTCTGGGAACGATTCTTTCATCAAAATCAGGGACTTATGTAAGACTTTAGTAACATAGGGCTACTTTGAACACAGCTAAGGGATAAGCTGGGTATGATAATTCATGTCTATAATCTTAGCAGTTTTGAGGACAGTAGATCAGAAATTCAAGGTCAATTGGGTTACATAAGGCACTGTATCAAAAAATCAAAACTTAAAAGGCAAAATTCTCCGATAATTTTACCTATATATCTGTGGCTGTAGTTTAGAATTTAAAATCAAAGATCTGTTTCTCTTAAGGGCATGGGAATTGCATCTTACATACTGCTAGCTGAAATTCTTTGATTATAGTGTTAGAAAAAAAAATAGGTACAAAGCAGTTTCTTTGAAAAATACCTGAACAACCTATGTAATTAAGTTGAAGTCAAGCCACAAACCTCACAAAATTAAGTATGGATCACTTCTGGAAAGTTGTGATTCTAAACCCCTGGCCTCTTTTATGTAGGGGGAATTCATTAGAATGCAAACAACTTATTTAATGTTTACTAATTCAGACATAATTTCAAAATTTGTTTGTTTGTTTGTTTGCTTGTTTATTGATTGGAAATAGATTCTTCTTTCATGCATTATATTCAGATCGCAATTTCCCCTCCCTCCACTCTGCCCAGCTTCTCCCACCTCCTCTTTCCCAGATCCACTCCCACTCTGTTTCCTCCTCAGGAAAATCAGGCCTCTAAACCACAACCACACAGAACAAAACAAGATACAATAAGACAAAGCAAAAGCTGTCGTATTAAGGCTAGACAAGGCAACCTAATAGGAAGAAAAGAGTCCCAAGGGCAGGAAAATGAGTCAGAGTTAAATCTAATCTCACTGTTAGGATTGGGGATTTTTCCTTCTTCTTTTCTTTATTAGATATTTTCTTTATTTACATTTCAAATGCTATCCCCTTTCCTAGTTTCTCCTCTGTAAATCCCCTCTCCCCTGCCCCTACTTCCCAACCCACCCTCTCTAGCTTCCTGGCCCTGGCATTCCCCTATACTGGGGCACAGAACCTTAACAAGACCAAGGGCCTCTCCTCCCATTGATGACCGACTAGTCCATCCTCTGCTACATATGCAGCTAGAGCCATGAGTTCCACCATGTGTTTTCTTTGATTGGTGGATTGGTCCCAGGGAGCTCTGGTGGTACTGGTTAGTTCATAATGTTGTTCCTCCTATGGGGCTACAAACCCCTTCAGCTCTTTGGGTACTTTCTCTAGCTCCTTCCTTGAGGACCCTGTGCTCTGTCCAATAGATGACTGTGAGCATCCACTTCTGTATTTGCCAGGCACTGGCAGAGCCTCTCAGGAGACAGCTATGTCAGGCTCTTGTCAGCAAGCTCTTCTTGGCATCTGCTATAGTGTCTGGGTTTGGTGGTTGTTTATGAGATGGATCCCCAGGTGGGGCAGTCTCTGTATGGTCTCTGCTCCAAACTTTGTCTCTGTAATCCTTCCATGGATATTTTGTTCTCCCTTCTAAGAAGGATAGAAGTATCCACAGTTTGGTCACTGTTAGGATTCTTACAAAACACCAAGCCAATAACCAAAACATATATGCAAAGGATATAGTGCAAATCCATGCAGACCCCATGTTTGTTGCCTCAGTTGCTGCTCATATTTCTACACAGAGAAGGTATTCTTCAGCAAAATTCTAATGGTCCCATCTAGTTCTATATCCACCTATTTTTCTCTCCTTTGGAAGGAGATATATTTAGATTATGTAAGTTGTATCATATTCCCATCTGAGTCAAAAGTAAACTAAATATATTCCATCTTGATCACAGTTTCTCCTCCCAGCTCTTGCACCTACAAACCCTATCCCCCAGATCTACTCTTTCTCCATTTCTCTTAAGAAAGAAAAAATAAGAGCAGACCTCCCAGGTATATCCACCAAACATGGCCTAACAAGGTACAATAAGACCAAACCCAAATACTCATATCAAGGCTGAATGAGGCCAGCCAGTAAGAGAAAAAGAGTCCCAAGTGCAGGCAAAAGAGTCAGAGATATCCCACTGTTGAGAGTCCCAGAAGAATACCAAGATATGCTACCATGAGGTATGTGCAGTGGAACTAAAGCATATCTGTGTTTGTCATTTCAGTCTGCGAGCCCCTCCCATATGTGAGTCATAATTCTGTATGCGATTTTACCTTCCAAGGGATCAGTAACTTCTCTCAGTTGTCAGACTAGTGTTACAGATCTTCCAAACTGTTTGGAGTAACAACCCTATCCCCCACAGTCAGACAGACAGACAGACAGACAGACAGACAGACAGACAGAGGAGACAGAATGGCAGAGAAGAGTTTTATAGATTAGATCTACTATTCTATTTGCTTACAACTTTTCTTCAATTATTAAATGATACCAATGCTTTACTCTTGAATAATTCATAATACTTTATCCAAACTTCTCCCTGTCTTTACAAGTACGAATTTGAGTCCAGTTCCAAACTAGAATAGTACTAGGAAAATGCCAGACACTAGACTATGAGAAGCTACAGTCTTCAGAGAACCATTGTTCAGAAAACCATTGAATACTAGTTGAAGAAGAAAGAGAGAAGCTCAAAAAGAACTCGCACAGTGACTCTGAGAGGAAAGAAGACTGCAGCTGTGCTCTCTAGCCCAAACTTACAGTTAATCCCCAATAATTTTGAGTTATTTGAGACTACATAGATAAGAAAACAGTTGAAATTTTTCTAGATCCTTAATCATACTATAACATCTGATATTTATCATGTACATGGAATATATCATGTATATATTTATAGTATTCTTTAATACAACTTTGTAATATTCCTGATTTCAACATCTTAGATTATACATAATTCATTTTATATACTTGATTATATGCTTTTGAATTAGAAAGTTTTTGTACCTACCCCTTGTAGACCTAATGTAGACCAAATCCAAATAAAACATGTAAAATTATTTAATTAACTAATGACTATTAAAATGGATATTTTACACTAAGATAATATGTCTCTAACTGTAATTGATCCAAATGAGAAGCATGAATGAAATCCGAGTTCTATATAGAATGTGCCAATATAACAATAGCAAATTTATATTGAATGCTTTTATCTTAACTAGTAAACTCTGCTCATTTATGGCCCAATTTATATCTTATTCCCTTATATCATTTTCTTAGTGTATACTGATACAACTCTGATATTAAAAGTGTTTACACAAATTTCTCACCTATGCAAGACTGATATTCTATTTTAATATCTTTATTTTTTTATACTTTGAAGTTAACTGCTCATGGTGATTAACTTCTAAAAGATAAATATTGTTAACCTTTATTTTAATCGTTTTATTTTGTATTTTTTCAATCTAAATATAGAAATGCATGAAATCCACATACTTCAGAAACGGGTATCTTTTAAAAGGCCCTCTTCAAATGAATATACTGAGGTGCAAGTGTTGTGTTCAGGGATCAGTCTTTCATAATATCAAATCAACTTACCCTCATTGATTCTTTTATAGGGTGAGCTCAGCAAATGAAATGTTCTTAGGATGAGGAGATGGTCCAGGCAATAAAGTGTCTGATAAGAAGGCATGAGGACCTGAGTTCAGGTCATCAGAAGGTTAGGCAAGGTCATTGTTGCCTGTAGCCCAAGATTTATGAGAAAAGGAAAAAGACAGATCCCTAAAACTTACTGATCTGCTAGCCTAGCACAGTGAATGAGCATCAGATTCCCAAAGAGCCCCGATCTCTATCTCTCTCACACAAATACAAAAAGTAGAAATTGAATGAGAAAAGACACCTGATCTCAACCTTGTTCTCTATACACATGTCCACAGTCATACACACAGACACATATTAGCAAGTATGGATACAATATGTTTGTTTACATGTAAATGCACGAAAGTACATATTAATAAGTGCAGTTACAATATAAAAAGTACAACACACACGTACCCACAAAGATCTGCAAACTCTTAATAATTATAAGAAAAGTAATTTTAGCATGTTAATTGTACAAAGTAATTAATTTTCTTATGAAAATCCCCTGCACATATACAGTTTATGTTGATATCTTCTCAATTTATTAACTATTGTCACATTCCCTCAAGTCTTCTCCCCTGACCCCACATAGTGTGAAATAGAATCAATACTGGGAAGACTAGCTAAACAAAGTAAAGAGAATTTTCATTAGTAGCATTTAGAGTCCCATATATGTTTACAACCTTATAAATAACCATAACAACCTGTTATTTTATTGAATACAACTTGGATAGAAAATTTCCTGCTCCTTTGGTGGTTTGAGACAAGGTCTCTTGTAGGCCAGTGTGGCTTCAAACTTACTGTGTACCTGAAGAGAAACTTGAACTTCTAACCATTGTGACTTACCTCTTGTTTACCTGTAAGAGGCAATATACCTGATATTTTCCTATGAATCAAATTTAGAGTTTCCTTTCTGCTAGGTAGGAATTCTATCAGCTGTGTCCCATCTCCAGCTTTGGAATATCATATTGGAATGCTTTTACTGAGAACACACAACACCCAGAATATATGAACATCACTAAAACCTCTCACCTCCTTACTGGTTCCTGGCTTGAAACTATGAATTTTTCATTTCCCCAAGGCTTATTATGATAATGGTCTTGTGTCTACACATGTGTTTGTAAGCCTGACTGCAACTTGCCTTGCTTTTCAAATCCTTCTAAGCTTATTGGTTGGCTTCTCCAAGATAATTGAATTTGAGAATTGAATTTGTGATTTGTTATAGAAAATGGTAACATCATATGACTACAAATAAGTTCTTGCCATCACATCTCAAGAGATTTGTTTAATGTTTTATGGGAAGAAATGAAGCAATTGATGATTTATTCACACATCCAAGCTTTTCAAACATTACACTGTAAAGCAGGCTTCGAATCCATCTGAAGAGCAATGGCTGTTCCATGGCCCCCTGCAACCTTCTCTACAGGAGTTGAATCAAGACCATCTAAGCCTCCATGAGGAAAGGTCACTATAACACTGACCAGTACTTAGGAATTCCATAGTACAACTACAGTGTGGGATCCATTATCTTTTCCACACTTGCTATTGGTGGGAGTGTGTATGCTGGTGAGAATTTAGAAGTCATTTTTCCACCAAATTTCAGTGTGTAATACTACATTGTTACATGTAGGTGGTGTGCATTTTAGGTCTCCCAATCATTATTTTCACAGTGAGTATGTTGTTTGCATTTCTTCCATTTTTCACTTTTTTTCCCAATTTCTATCTGACTGCTGCTACCCTTCCATCTTTCCATGTGTTTAACATTTCAGGTTCCTGCTATCTGTAAAATCATGAAGCAACAGATTCAGTGTGGGTGTCTGTGTGTGTGAGTGTCTGTGTGTGTGGGTGTCTGTGTGTGGGTGTCTGTGTCTTTGTGTGTGTGTGTGCATTCTCATTTAGCATGAGATTCTCTATGTTCATCTAGGCTCTAAAAAGTTGTACATTTTCTTCTTTTCATTGATTAGATAATATTCCATTGCCTGTATAGGAGATTATATATATATATATATATATATATATATATATATATATATATATATATATATATAACATTTTCTTTATTTTCTAATTCCTTAACAGACACATTGTACTCTTATGTCTGTGATTATGTTGCAAGGTATATGAGAATGCAGCTATATCTTTGAGGAAGTTATTTTGTCTTTTCAAATATACATTCATTAGTGCGATGCATATACCCTTTGGAAGTTTGTGTGTGTGGGGGTAGTGATAGGGTATGCATGGGCAATAGTGCGCATGAGGAGACTGGAGAACTGCATACAAGAGACAATTTTTTTTCCTCTAGCCATGTATTCTTGGAATTGGAACTCAGGTTGTCAGGCTTTGTAGCAAACACATTTAAATCCTAAGGGATCTTAGCAACTCTGTGTTTAATGATGTTTCTGTACAATTTTCTGTGGTAGTTGTGACTTTTATTCTTACAACACATATAAGTGTTATGTTTACTCTACAGACACAATGACAGTTGTTATCTTCTGACTGTTTGAAAATGGTTGACACTTGTGCCAAATCTCAACTAGAATGTGACTTGTGTCCTCTGAGAATAAAGTGAAAGTTATGGATTTGGTCATCTATTTCAACCATTCATTTATTCATATTTCTGAATACTATGGAGTTATTTATAATGTAAATATTTGAGCGAGCAAAAAATATAGAGAAAAATAAATTTCAAAATAGAGTAATAAATATATGACATAGAGATATGGTTCCTTTCCAGGGAAAACATGAGTCACCAAGTTCCATCCTTTAACTCCTTCTATTTAATAGCTAAGAATTTAACAAGACAGACTGTGTAGAAAGCAACATAAATAGTAGTCTATATTTTCATTTTATTTCCTATACCTTTCAATTCAGTAAAGAAAGTTAAAGAAATTACTTTTAACTGATTTTTCAAAATTTATTAAATATATTCATTATACATTCCCTCAAACTCTAAGAGTTCTTGTGTGTCTTTAATGATGGAACAGTTACAGAGTTAACAACCTTTCCCAGAACAAGACAAATGGGCAAAGTAACAAAGACCCAGTGTGGCCATGTAAACATAGATCAATGATCCCCTGGTAAAGCAAAATCCATTCTGGAGATAGGGAAGTGGGAAAAGACTTAGATAAGAATAATGGGCATCGTTATTTTGGCTTTGGAAGAAAAAGATAAGACTGATGCAAAGGCATTAAAGCAAATGAGAACAGAGATGAATGTGTTGAGGTGAGAAAAAGAAGAAAAGAGTGAAGAAGAAAAAAGCAAAGAGGAAGTCATTAATCATCAGGGAAAATAGGGTGGCTGTATCAGTTATCCGAAACACGAAATTTAAATTTTGTCATTCTTGTTTAAATGTTATAAAAATGTGAACAGGACTTTTCTTTCAGGAGTGGGGATTCTCTCCAAGTAGAAGAACAAAATTGATATTGTAGTTTAGTTTCCCTTGGGATGTGAAACTTCTGCTAGTAAAACCAAAGAACTTCATCTACCACAGAGAAGAACATCCACAGGGGTTCTTTGAAACACTACCAGACTTTGAAACTCTCCTTTGTGTTTTTAGTTCTAATTTTATCCCTAAGAATTACAGAGATGCTTCTAATTAATGGAGCAGTCATAACCAGCAATGCCTTACATTTTAGTATTATTATATTTCCAAGGATAAAATACAGGGAGCAAGAAACATTTTACATTTGACAATCAGATATCTTAAAATATGAAAGTTGCCATATATAGCAGAAGTCTTTTGTGAGTGCATGGTATGAGTATTTTCATATATGTTTGCACATGAGGCAGAGATGTGTTTGGGTGTTCATGCCCATGGAAGCCTGGGGTTGGATTTTGGGTGTCTTCCTTGATCAGTTTTCACTTTATGTATTGATGCAGAGTATCATACTTTTTATTTATAATAGAAGAACTTATTTGGGCTCATGGTTCAAGACAGCAAGTCCATAATGGTCATAGGGAGTCATGTCACCAAGTCTCTGGGACAGGAAGCTGGTCATTCATATTTCACTGGCACACCAGAAAACAGACCAAAATGAACTGGGAGTGAGAGGAGGCTGAAAAATAATCAAAGTTTATCCTCAATGATGCACTGCCTACAGCAATAATCCACATCCTAAAAGTTGTATAACCTTCCTAAACAGGGCATACAACTAGGGATCAAGTGTTCAAACACAGGAGCCTATGCAAGACCTTCTCAGTCAAGCCACTGTACGTCACTAAGACTTTTACTTATCTCATGGCACAGAGACCACGACATGGACAGGCGTGTGAGTCCTATGTTTCAGATAGGAGAGTTGAATCTCTGAAGCAGTAGTGTGCTAAAACAAGTTCATATTGGCTTGTCAGAACTGATACATCTTTGGAGACTTAGTGAATCGGTTGACATTGGGTTGGTGCTTTGAAATTGTCTATGAAGGGAGCCTTAAAATGGCAGAGACTGGAAATCTACAAATCACAGTGGTTTTGTTGTTGCTGTTGTTGTTGTTGTTGTTGATGATGATGATGATGATGATGGTGGTGTGTTATTTTTCATTTAAAGGGTCAGTGGTGACATGCTCACGCCAAGTCCTCCTTGGGACAGGAGAGAGGAGTCTAAACAACCACAAGGTCTCAGAATAAAGAAACAAACTTCATTCTCCTAGTTTGAATCCTGTTCTTCCTTTTCTTTTACCATAATGTGCTACAACTGAATACAAGAAAGTGATTATTGGCTTTGGATCTAATGTATGGAAAGTCTACTACTCTAGACCACTTTAGGCAAGGTGACTGCCACTCCTCAGCTAACAGCCAAATGGTTTTCTGCTCTGCTGCCTCTGGCATTAATATATTGACCATAGTATTGTATACACTTTCGAGGGCTACACAAGACTGTACTGCTATGAGTTTCAACAGTGTATTTACCCATTTTGATACTTTCCTCTGATATTAGCTCATGCTGTTGTGTCAACAAACATCTGCATGTTGGATACCTTACGTTGCTTCGGACTTTGATTACATCTTGTCTACGTTTTTGAACTTATTCGGTAATTCCTTTTCCAGTCACTAATTACTTCTCACTCCAGTTTTATATTCTTAGTAGCCAACTGTATACACACCACACTCTGAACATTGGCTTAGAGTGGCTGTCCATTCTATTCTTGGAAAAAGGAGCATGTATTCCTAGATAGGTCTCATGGCTCTCATAAGCTATTTTCATCTGGCACCTCACAATTTACTTCCCATTAACCTCTCTACATTCCCTGTGCCTTAAATAATTCCCAATATGTTCCCAGAAGAGAGGTCATGTCTGCCTTACTTAGCATGTCCCTGATTCTTCCAACGGAGAAAGGGTTTCTTTGTGAACCTGGAACCAAGCATTTTGGCTAGTCTGCTAGCCAGGTTGCTGAGAGGAACTCCTGTCTTCACTGTCCAGTAATGTCATTACATTTCACATTTTAATCTTTGTCTCTGTGAGACCCGAGAAAAGGCCTACTGCACAGCACAGTTCCTTCTGCCAGCAAGTTCCTCAGCTTTTTGTGGGGTTCTGGGAATCCCAACAGTTAATCAGTCTTGCTTGTTTGCCAAGGGCTCTACCACTGAACCACATCTGCTACCCTCAAAGTCTGCTCTCTATTACAAGCTTGGGTTCAGTTTTAATTAAATTCCTGCATCATCTCTACACCTTCCCATTCCTACAATAATCAAAAATTTCCTATCATTCTAGATATTCATTATGTATTTAATGATCAACACTCTGCACTACCATTTTGAGCATTTTAACATATTAAATACTGTTTTCCTCCATGTCTACATTACCACTTGCTTTCATCATGTTCATAGGCATAAGCAGATCTTTCTTAATTCACTTGAGGAGACACAGAGTATTGTACTGAATTAAAATAGGAAGTTTAATGGCCTTAATAATAAACAGTAAAATTGTTTGCATGCTTTTACTCCTATAAACTCTGTCAAATGAACATTGTCTTAAATGACTCTTTGAATAAATTTCTGGAGATTTTCCAGGAATGATTCATAAATTGGTAAAATGTGTTACCTATTTTTTAAAAGGTCTTCACAATGCTTATTAAATCACTAGGGAAATAATTTTTTTAAAAGTTGCTTAGAAATCTATTTCATGTATCGTTTTTTTACATAATTAGGTAATTGTATAGGTCTCTGTGTTGAATATTACCCATACATTTATATTAGCACACTTACATATTACCATGATCTATGAATGTATCATTTTCTTGTGTTTTTCTTTTGGTAGTTAGCTTATACTTAATATATTTAACTATACTTCTATTAATACCAAAACCTAAACAGTGTTTCTCAATGGTGAGTGATTTTACACATGGCATTTCAGCCTTCACCTCTGTAGAAGTGAGAGGCCAAAGGCACGAGTAAGTACAAAAATCTCCCAAACCTCCCACATAGGACATTTCAGTTTGTCACCCCGAATTAAGATGGACTTGCCTGTATTTTAATAATTTGTATAAGTTTACGATCAAGTTCTTAAATTTCAGAAGCATACTATTGAAAATTGTCATTGAATAAAAATTTTACTTAATGGATGATTATGGGAAAGACTCAAGAGTTTATTTTATTGATTTTTAGTCTTTATTATAATATAGGTCAATGATTACTCAGTTGTTTGGTAAAGGTCTATTCTCTAAAGTTTATATTTTTAATCCTAAAGATCAGTCATGTCTGATATGTCTTACAGAATGATTAGTCCATTTGATTATATTGTTCCATAGGATATTTTCCTATTTTCAAATATCTGCATTATTGTTTGTTATTGCTATATAAGAATGCAACTAAGTTTTTATTAGATATTTTCTTTATTTGCATTTCAAGTGTTATCCCCTTTCCTGGTTTTCCCTCCAAAAAACTTCTATCCCATCCCCCTTCCTCCTATTTCTATGAGGGTATTCCCCCACCCACCTACTCACTCCCATTTCCTGGCCTGGCATTTCCTTACACTGGAGCACCGAGCCTTCAAAGGACCAAGGGTCTCTCTACTTATTGATGTCCCACAAGGCCATCTTCTGCTATATATGTGACCGGAGCCATGGATCCCTCCATGTGTACTCTTTGGATAGTGATTTAGTGCCTAGGAGCTCAGGGGGCTCTGGTTGGTTGATATTGTTGTTCTTTCTATGGGATTGCAAACTGCTTCAATTCCTTCAGTCCTTTCTCTAACTCCTCCATTGGGGACCCAGTGCTCAGTCCAATGGTTGGCTGAGAGTGTCACCTCTGTATTTGTCAGGCTCTGGCCAAGCCTCTCAGGAGACAGCTCCTGTCAGCAAGCACTTCTTGGGATCCACAATGGTGCCTGGTTTTGGTAACTGTATACAGGATGGATCCCCAGGTGGGACAGTCTCTGGATGGCCTTTCCTTCAGTCTCTGCTCCACTAATTTTATATGTAAGTATTTTATATTGTATTTCATATTAATATCATAACATGTGTAATTCGCTTACTTTCTAAATATTTTCTATAGATTCCCCTTGTTACTTCTTAGTAGATAACATAAATCAGAATAATGAGAATTTTCTAGAGTTTTATCAATAACTTACATTCTATTTAAATTTCTTCTCTCTGAGTTATTATTTCTCCACCCCATTGTGATGACAGAGGAAGAGGTGACTTGACCTCTTTTTATAGGTGTATGTCTTAGTTATTTTCCTACTTCTACAACAGAGTACCATGACCAAGACAACTTGCAGAAAAGAAATAATTCACTAGAGTCTGTTTTGGAGGTTAGAATCCATGGTCACTGCAGTAGAGAGCATGGAAACAGGCAAGCAAACATGATACTAGAGCAGAGGTTGAGAGTTTACATCTGATTAACAAGCACAAAGGACAGACACACACACACACACAAACACACACACAGAGAGGTACAGACATGCACACAAACCAGAGAGAAAAAGAAAGAGAGAAAGAGACAGAGAGACAGCGACAAAGACAGAGAAAGAAAAGAGAAAGAGAGACACACAGAGAAAGAGAAAGACAAAGAGGGAGACAGAGACACACAGAGAGAGACACACACACAGAGACAGAATCTTAACTGGGGATGATATGGGCTTTTAACCCTACAAGCTCACCTCCAAGTGACATACCTCCTCCAACAAATCCACACATTTGACTCTTTTCAAAAAAGTACCACCAATTTTGGAATAAGCATTCAAATATATGGACCCTTTAAGGTCCTTTTTGGTCAAAGGACCATGGTGTATTAACAAGTTTTATTGAGTGGCTTTTGATTTTATGTCATAGTGCAACTACTGTACTACATGCTTGATTTTGTATTCCATGTACACAAAACTCATTAGCCTATATTCCTCAGTTCCAAATCAATAGTGTCTTCCATGTTACACCATGTGTAGCATTTTTTATGTTTTATGTCTCCTTTCCTTTCTCTTACTGTAATACCTTCATATGCTCTATCTAGATGTTCAATTTAGTTTTGGCAATGTAAGTGACTTCAATCCATTCTGTATATGTATACATTTGTGTACCTATGTAGTGTTATGCATTACATGTCTGTAACTTAGAAAAATGACATGTTAGTCTTTCCAGCTTCTTCAGTAATAGCAATTCTGAGATATTATTACATGGCTTGATGAAAACGGAACTCACTACTTCTGAAAAAAAAACACAGTAGTTTACCTTTTATGTACATGGTTAATTTTGTGTGTCAATTAGGCTGAACACTTTTAATCATCTATTTTGTCAAATATCTGCCTAGATGTTAATACAGAATAGTTTAGATATAATAAATGTTTAAAATTAATTCAATTCAAGTTTAAAACATTATCATACAGGATATTATTAAGAAGTGGAGACTCGTGTGTCTTAAATAATGAATTTTGCTTCTTGGATTCCACAAGACAAACTGGACTCAATCCCCATCCTCCAGACTCAGAATTACAGCATGAACTTCCAGGTGAACTTTTACCCTATGCTGAGACCAACAGAATTTAGCATCATAGACCTTGCAATATTTAAAATCTTTAAAATGATTTCTCTCTCTGCCTCCATTCTCTCTTTCTTCCCCTCAGTGTTCATCATTCTCACACAGACATGTTTGTGATCTCTCTTATGTACACATACTCATTGGGGAAGTGGATCTTACAGGATAATTCTGAAAAGTCTTTCATGTTGTCTAAGAGAATGAAGTGGTCTGCCCTTGTCTTCATCAGGAAAAGTCACCTTAGGGTGCCAAGAACATGAATGTTTAATGCTTTATGAAAAGGTTGAGGGACCTCCAGACTGATTTCCAGAGTGGCTGTATCAGCTTGCAATCCCACCAGCAATGGAGAAGTGTTCCTCTTTCTCCACATCCTCGCCAGCATCTGCTGTCATCTGAGTTTTTGATCTTATCCATTCTAACTGGAGTGAGGTGGAATCTCAAGGTTGTTTTGATTTGCATTTCCCTGATGATTAAGGACGTTGAACATTTTTTCAGGTGCTTCTCTGCCATTCAGTATTCCTCACTTGAGAATTCTGTTTAGCTCTGTACCACATTTTTTAATGGGGTTATTTGAATTTCTGGAGTCTAGCTTCTTGAGCTCTTTGTATATATTGGATATTATTCCCCTATCAGATTTAGGATTGGAAAAATCCTATCCCAATCTCTTGGTGGCCTTTTTGTCTTATTCACAGTGTTTTTTGCCTTACAGAAGCTTTGCAATTTTTTAAGGTCCCATTTGTCAAATCTTGATCTTACAGCACAAGCCATTACTGTTCTGTTTAGGAATTTTTCACCTGTGCCCATATCTTCGAGTGTTTTCTCCACTTTCTCCTCTATAAATTTCAGTGTCTCTGGTTTTATGTGTAGGCCTTTGATCCACTTAGACTTGAGCTTTGTAAAAGGAGATAAGAATGGATCAATTCGCATTCTTCTGCATGATAACTGCCAGTTGTGCCAGCACCATTTGTTGAAAATGCTAGCTTTTTCCCACTGAATAGTTTGTCAAAGATCAAGTGACCATAGGTGTGTGGGTTCATTTCTGGGTCTTCAATTCTATTCCATTGATCTACCTGTCTGTTGCTGTACCAGTACCATGCAGTTTTTATCACAATTGCCCCCTGGGCATATACCCAGAAGATGTTCCACCTGGTAATAATAACACATGCTCCACTATGTTCATAGCAGCCTTATTTATAATAGCCAGAAGCTGGAAAGAACCCAGATGTCCCTCAAGAGAGGAATGGATACAGAAAATGTGGTACATTTACATAATGGAGTATTACCCAGGTATTAAAAACAATGAATTTATGAAATCCTTGGGCAAATGGATGTATGTGAAGGATATCATCCTGAGTGAGGTAACCCAATTACAAAAGAAGTCACTTGATATGCACTCACTGATCAGTGGATATTAGCCCAGAAACTTAGAATACCCAAGATACAACTTGTAAAACACAAGAAAATCAAGAAAAACAAAGACCAAAGTATGGATACTTCATTCCTTCTTAGAATAGAGAACAAAACACCCATGAAAGGAGTTAACAGAGACAAAGATTAGAGCTAAGATGAAAGGATGGACTACCCCACCCGGGGATCCATCCCATAATCAGCCACTAAACCCAGACACTATTTCATATGTCAGCAAGATTTTGCTGAAAGGACCCTGATATAAATATCTCTAGTGAGGCTATGCCAGTGCCTGGCAAATACAAAAGGGGATGTTCACAGTCATCTATAGGATGGAACATAGGGCTCCCAATGGAGGTGCTAGAGAAATTACCCAAAGAGTTGAAGGGGTCTACAACCCTTTATTTAGGTGGAACAATAATATGAACTAATCAGTACCCCCAGAGCTCATGTCTCTAGATGCATATGTAGCAGAAGATGGCCTAGTCGGCCATCACTGGGAAGAGAGGCCCCTTGGTCTTACAAACTTGATATGCCTCAGTACAGGGGAATGCCAGGGCCAAGAAGTGGGAGTGGGCAGGTAGGGGAGCAGGGCAGAGGGAGGGTATAGGGAACTTTCAGGATAGGATTTAAAATGTAACTAAAGAAAATATCTAATAAAAAAAAAAAAAAAGAAAAGAAAAGGCTGAGCTTAGATTACTCAAATGTAAATGCCTGAACTGAACTGTCTTTATGTGAACATTTTGATTTTTTTCCATTTATTTTTCCTTTTGTCATTTTTATATTTTTATTATTATAATCTGTGTGTGTGTGTGTGTGTGTGTGTGTGTGTGTGTATGTGAGTACATGTTCTGTTCTGTAGAAACTATTGACAGAGTAATTTTTCATTATCTCTTTTTCTGATGAATGTATATATACATTTCTGATAATCTTTTGTCCTGACAAATGATTTTTGTAGGTTGTATATGAAAGAAGCTCTACACAGTCCATAATACATGTGCCACATCGCTAGTTTGCTTTCTAGAACTACCATTCTTTATCTTACTCCCATCTGAGTACAAGAAATTACAGCTTCCTCCATGACCTCCATAGCATATATATTATTGAATTTTAATATTTTTAACATTTTCAGTTTAAAGTTGTATTTTTTAAAATTCTGGGAAAGGCTTAGACTGTCATTTCAATATACGACAATACAGTTACATTGATTTAATTTTTTTTCTCTTCAAAATCTGGTTACTAATGTATCTTCAGCTCCTCAATTTTAGGTATTTAATTATGTATAGTTCATAGTAACTTCTCAGCAGATTAAACAGCTCTGTTAATTTTGTCATTATATCTAATTTATATTCACCATTTGTGTAAATGTTTCTCTTTCCTAATCATGCTTGTTGAAAGTTTTTCCCCCTTTTTCTTTCTCTGTACACCAAATCTGAGTCTTGCTTTTACTGGCTTGAGCATCCCCGTGTTTAAGAGGTCCTTCCCTATTTTCTTTGGAATTGCTTGTTTTTTGTTTATTTATTTACTTTTTATTATTATTTAAAAAATTTTTTTCTCTTTATTAGATATTTTCTTCATTTACATTTCAAGTGTTATCCAGAAATTTCCCCATACCCTCCCCCATCCCCGACCTGCTCCCCTACCCACCCCCTCCCACATAATGGCCCTGGCGTTCCCCTGTCCTGGGGCATATAAAGTCTGTATGACCAAGGGGCCTCTCCTCCCAATGATGGCCAACTAGGCCATCTTCTTCCATATGCAGCTAGAGACATGAGCGCAGGGGGAACTAGTTAGTTCATGTTATTCTTCCACCTATAGGGTTGAAGACCCCTTCAGCTCCTTGGGAACTTTCTCTAGCTCCTTCCTTGGGAGTCCTGTGTTCCAACTAATAGCTGACTGTGAGCATCCACTTCCGTTTTTATTATTTTTAACTTCTTTGTTTCATATCTTGATTTCTGGGTATATCTATGGTTTACATTTTCAATGACCTCTGACCTCTTTGGGATGTTGCTACTGGGAGGAACCTTCTAAGAGAGCCTAGGGGACAGATTTAGGTCCCTGGGCACACCATTGAAGGGGCTATTGAGACACAGGCCTTCCTTCTGCTTGTACTCCAGGTCACAAGGTGTCAGAATCTGTCTCTTTTTTTGTATCTCTGTCTCTGTATGTCTCTTTGTCTCTCTGTCTCTCACTCTGTTTGTCTGTCTGTCTGTCTGTCTGTCTGTCTGTCTCTCTCTCTCTCTCTCTCTCTGATAGGGGGAGGGGCATCTGTCTCTCTGCCCATGTCTGTTTGTCTGTCTGTATCTTTCTTTCAGCCCTCTTCATGGCTACTCTGAGGTGAACTGGCCTCATCTACCATGTACTCTCACAATAATACAGTGTAGCAATAGCCAAAGTGACTTGGACAAATGACTCTAGATTAAACCCTCTAAGACCATGAATCAAATGAGTCACTCAACATCTGAAGTTGACCAACTCAGTTATTTGTAGTTAAATACTCCTGTTAACTCTTGGTGAGTAATAAGTATTTTAACCCTTTCAAGAGTGAACTAACTATAGGGCAGCTACAGCGTGCGGCTTTTATAGGCCACACTGAAGTATTGCAAAGGGTCTTTGCCAGTTAGCACATGTGCTAGCTATGCTCATCACAAATATTTAACATCAGGCCCAAGGGGATCCTGGGATAGGCAAGGAAGAGAGGGAAACCTGGGAAGCTGCTCACTGACATTGGCTTCTGTGCTGGCATCCCTGGCATGTATCGGAGATGGTACATCACCTTGAAAATTAGGTTTCGGGGTATAGACTCTTAGAAGGCACCTTTGTTTGGGGTGTTCCACGGACTTGGAGTCCCTTTCAACCTTTTTCAAGGGTCTTCCGTTTATATACTGTTAATCCTTTCATTTTCTCAGGGCATGTATTGCAATCACTGTGGTTTTTACTTACATGTCTGTGATGAGTAATGATGCTGAGCGTATTTTCACTTGTTTGTGAGCCCTTTTGATATTCTCTTTAGTGAACTGCCTCTTCAAGTCCTTTGTCCAACTTTAATTGGATTAGCTAGGATTCCACTTACTAATTATTGGAAGTCTTTTTATAACTCTTCCATGAATCCTTTGTTGCAGTTTCTATTGCAAATATCCCTTCCAACTTGGATTTCCTTTTTTTTTTTTAATTGAGTGGTTTCTTCTAATAAATGAAATTTCTCAATTGTGGCTAAGTTTAATGTGAAATTTTTTTGTACATGCTGCCGTTGTGTTCTATTTTTAAAATCTTTCTTCTTATATCAATGTTTTTGGTAATATTCTTTTAATATTCTTAACAAAAGTAATTTTAAGTTTAGTCTTCTAAAAATCCAGATTAAAGTTATTTATATTCTTTGAAAAACATTTCCTTTCTAATTCATTAATCTGTCTCTATCTTACTATTTCTTTGTTTTAACATTTTTGTTTAAGGAAACATTTTAACATTTGCGTTTAATTGGCTACTCCTTTCTTTTCTTCTTAAGATGTATACATGGGTCATTGGTTTTTGAAGTTGTTTTAAGATTCATATTCATTAAAACATCTTCAGAGCTGACTCTCCTCTATGTGGAAATTTACTGTTTAAATATTTATTAATTTTTAAAATTTAATTTGATTAAGAAAACTTTTATTGCCATTTAAAATTTTTCCTTGTCTCTTTCTTGCTTAAAGAACTGAGAATCTACACTTTATTACTGATGTATAGCTTGGTTATTTAATATTTAGAAAATAGTTGGAATGCAATCTTCCTTTCAGAATTTACAGAACCTGGACTTAAGACCTAGTAATTGGCTTCTTTATTAATTAAAAAAAATACCATGTTTAATCAAAATATTATTGGGCTATCAGTGCCCATTCTAGTATTCTGTATATGTCACAGAAGCTATATCTGTAAGCCTGACATGGATTCCCTGTAGTCTCAATAGCTCCCTGTTGACATGCTCTTCCAGTTACTGTATTTGAATGCTTGCAAATGGGTTTATGAGCTATCTTATTGATCATATTAGTTTTTAAAAATATTAATAAATTAAAATCTTTATTATATATTACACTTTAAAAAATCTTTATATGTTACTTAAATATAACTTTAATTTTTTTCAAAACATATTTTTAATGATGGTTCTTAAATGCTTTGACCTCCCTTTTAGCCGACCACCCACCATAGGTAGTGGGAAAGAAAGGATATTGGGAAATGGACCTGTTGAGAAAGTCTTTAGAGCAACTCACATCTGTGTGGTCTGGAAATCAAGAGTTCAGTTCACAAACTATCAGCTGCAGCTTGATCCACACACAAACACTTCACAGATACACCAGAAGTCCAGTTAGGTTGAGTCAGGATAGCAAACACGAATCAGCAGGGATGGGATGACCTAGCAGAGACAGCCAGGCCTTGGCTTCAACATGAGTTAGCAGGAAGAAACCAGAGGGACACCAGGAGTTCTAAGGTCTCAGGGAAGCAAAGATCAGCAAACACTCAAGACCCTCAAGCATTGCACAGCTAGCTCTATAAGCAAGCAGACCTCAGCCTCCATCACTGTCCTCTGAGTTCTATTTATACCCTCCAAACATCGTGTGTCCTCCACGGGTCATTCCTCAGCACCTGTCTTGCTTCAGCACATGCGTCTGTCTCAGCTGACACCACTCTGCCAATCAGCCTGAGTCTGTGGAAGCAGCAAGAAACTGCAGTTCACCACCAGAAGTTTTTTTGTTGAGTTTTTCTCTATGGAGTCCCAACAAATGCATCTCAACTACACAACGTAAGCTAAACCAATATGTGTGTTTCGTTAGCAAAGAATCCTTTATCATGTGTCCTTTCATGTGCTTGCTTTAGCAGAACATCCTTTCACCTGTGTGTGCTTCAGCTAAATGTTCCTTCGTGATTCTGCCTTAGTCTTTCATCTGTGTCCCCATCAGAAAAACACTCCTTCACATGTTTGCCCCAACAAAACACCTTCCAACACAACTGACTTTCCAAAGAACCCTTAAGTTTCCACTTGACTTGAGGGTTAACCCTTTGTGTGATGATGCAATCCCTCTGTTCCTTCAGTAGTACTTTTATATACAGAGTAATCGTTATTGCTCATATACTTAGGTTATCTTATTTTCTATTAATTGATGGTCTAAAACACCTGATTCTCTATATGCTCTAAACTTTATCATTTTTTTTTCAGTTGCTTCAGTTTCTGAATGGTAGCCTTCTATCTGGCTTGATACTGCAAAGATAAAAGTTCATTGAAAGATGAGGTAGTTATTGAATATGGGGTTGTCTCTCTGCAATGGCCTCCTTCCTGGGATCTGATTTCCCTATCTCTGCCTTTGTTGGCAATACTTTGATATATACTTCTATATACAGAGACACGTTATCCACATATACATGGATATAAACACATCTTTAATCCTTATCTTCAGTTTTTTCCAATCAGAAACTGATTTACTTTAATCAACTCTATGAGAAAGGTGAACAAAAGCCTCAGTGAATAATTTCAAAACAAAACACAGCAACAACAAAAATAAGGACCTTAAGATACAGAACCCAAGAAATTGTTGATTCAGGAGTATAGGAAATCATCTCACACCATCCTTCTCAAATTTATACTTTAATTTATAGAGAAACCATAGCGACTGATCCTTTGCTTTCCAACTGATTAATTTGATGTTTCCTGGCTGGGTTGCAGTTATGGCAAGGAAGTGCTTTGTCCCTGAAGAAGCTTCAAAATACTAATACTGAGATGATGAAAACATCACACAAATTACTGAGTAGCAAACAGAGGACACAGTGAAGATTGAATTAATGATTCATTCCACTTCCAACCTTCATTCACTTCCACACAACCCTTCAATAATTATAGTGAGCCTACTCAGAAATGAATGGAAAGTTCTGGCCTTGTTCCTTTATGAAAGAACAGACAATAAAAACTATAAACTATGTAAACTAGTGTTGGATTCCACTAATAAAGAACTAATTCCATGAATAAAGAAAGGAAAAAAAATCCTAAGTATTATTTCATTAAAACCCAGGGAAATAGTCCATTATGAGAAAGAAATTTGAATTTGCATTAATTTATGTGGTCTGCACTTTAGGGTCCAGGTGTGGTTCTTCCTTCTCCATTTTTTCCATCATGGTGTCCAGATGTTGCTGTATACCTGGCTAGAAGAATGGAGCCTAGTCCATAACTCAAAGGGGAAGAGTGCAGCTGCGAGTCAGTACAGGGAGGTGGGGGGTTGGAGAGAGCCTTCTCCCAGGATTGTAATGAAACAGCTCTCTTAGACAATCTTAGCTTGTGCTCATATCTCTATTCAGAGTGTGCTTTCATGCATATATTTTATGATGGGTAGACAAGGGCCACATATGAACTTTGGAGAATGGGGAGGAATTTTAAGGGTGAATAAAATCTTTGACTGGAGTTTAAAACGTGAATGCCTCATTTGTATGGAGAGGCATTCCAAGAATCCCAGGTACTTGCTGGGTGGGTCCTTATTGGGAAAGAGGAAGTAAGTGTGCCAAGAATTCTGCAACATTCCTCCAGTAGAAGATTGGTCAGGTTTCCTAGATCAGACAGAGAAGAGGAAGCCCCACTAAGAAAAGGGGGTCCACCACTTTGCACTGAGTTCAGAGGAGCTATCTGGATATGGCAGACTACGATGTTAAGTATCAAGGTATAACAAATTTCAATGTAGCTTTAATTTGATGGAAATAAAGAAATAACCAGTGTGTTAAACACATTGTGTGTGGGCTTTAAAGATAGGTTTGCAGAGACTGCTCCCAACAAGTAGAATCTCCTTAGCACTGTTCATCCTAAAATTTGTGTAGCAAATAGCAAACAAGGAAGCTACCTTTGAAAGAGATTTCAACTTGGAGTTGGGAGACATGAGCTGTACCTCAAAATACCTGTTTGACACGGTGCAATTAAGTAAATCTTTTAGAAATTCCGATATGGAGGTATAAAATGAAAACAAACAAACAAACAAACAAAAAAACCCAAACAAACAAAATTACTTGTCTACCCTGAGCAGATCAGACCATGAAAGCACTTTTGGAAGGTGCTGGATATTCTAAAAGAATTATTATTCTTTAACTCTGATCTGTCCTTCAGAGAAATCCTTTTGTAAAGGCCTTGAGAAGGCCCAAAGTAACTTTTTTTTTAAGGAATGGGCTTTCTGTATGTTAAGACATCAGCTCAGCATCTTTGGAAAATTCCATGAGACTCCTCCCCTCCTTGAAGAGAAAGGTCATAGAGCGCATAGGCACTCCTCCCCTCTGGAAGACAGATGGGAGGGAGGAGGGGGGGGGACCAGGACTGACCATCAACCACAGAGCACATAGACACATTCAGCAACTATTCACTACCTACAGACAAGGGAAATCTTTGCCACCTCATTCCCTAAAGACCAATCCATTTTAAAAGTTTCAAGGTCATTTTTTCTCTACTTCATGTGCAGGGCAAGCTCAGTATGCTGGAACAATAAAATTCCTCTTGCTTTGACATTGATCCCTGATTCTGTCTTGTTCCTTGGGGATAGGAGGGGCTGTCTCCAGTAAGTTAAGACTCATCAGAGTCATAAATATACTGACTGGGAAAAATTATTCCAACTAGTGAACACAGTTAAAAGAGCAAAGAAGAGAATGAGAGGGCATAATTGGCACTCTATAAAATATTATGTTTCTCCAATCATCAGACACTGTATCCTAACACCTAGCATGGTAGCATCAAGAATAAGGGTTTGTCAAATGATTGAAGCCATGAAGCCTGCTGTCATGACTGTGATTGGCTCCTATATAAAACAAGCCAAGGAATTAGTCCTGCATCTTACCTCAATGTGAAGACACAGCATCAAGTGCCATCAATGGATGACAAATCCAGTCCTTTTCACATCTGCTAGTGTACTGATCTTGGATTACTTAACCTAGAACTACTAGAAATAAATTGTTTTACTTACAAGTTTCTCAGTCTTAATTATTTTGTTAACAGAAAGACTAAGTATCTGAGATCTTAAGATACACATGTATACAAATGCATATGCATAAACAAATTATACACACACACACACACACACACACTATAATGCTAGTCTGTAATCAAGTAAATAAATTGAAGGTGATGCTACAATTTTTCACTTTCTTTCAGCACACACACACAGCAGAATAAAAGGAAAGAACTTCAAAGCTGGTCATTTTTCTCCTCTTAATATACTGGGAACTCTTCCATGGAATCAAAATGTTTATTGGTAACATCCTTTAACCAACTGCTTATCCATAAACAGCTGTTTCTTTATTACTATTATCTGTTTATTCAATGTGACATTTTAAACACTTGTCCAACAGAGCCCATGAGCAGGACATACATGAGGGTCATGCACTATCCCTTGTGCTCTAAGAACCAGTTTAGATCTGCCATCCTATTGTGTTTACGTCTTGAAGAAAAATGATCCAGTTTAGAAATGAATTATGATTTCATCCTATTTTCATGATTTACAATCATTGTGTGTGGAAAAAATCTCCTAAAGTATGTAAAAGATAATAAAAATATAAACTCATGTAAAATGATAATAGTTGTACTTGCTTTCTCATAAGTGTGAAACACATATTTATCTTTGAAAAAGAAGGCATTTGGGTATTTGGGTTACATATGTGCAGCCAGAGATTGCATTCTCTATGGATATTACAAAATCTGCAAATTTCCATTTGTTTAATTTTATATCAGGGTTATAATGGATCTTATATGACCTCAATATCCTTTAAGTCATGTCTAATTAAAAACTATATCTACATAATCAAGAATTATTAAGAATTTGGAGCATATCTCTCTAGAATATAGCTTGTCTAACATAACAAGGCCCTGGGTTCGAACCTCAGTTTTTTCCAATTCACTCCCTGACTCAGGCTGGTATGTTTGCCAAGTAAAGCACGATTTCCCTCTACACAGTGATCTTCATCCTAGAACATGTCTATCTTTCTTCTGCTCATTCTTTGAAGTTTTATTAAAGTGTTTACTTGGTCTTGGGAAGCCTATGTGAGTTTGCATATGGTATTCCAGATTACCTTATTTTCCAGTTAATCTTGACCCTTTGACTTCTTGATAAGTGCTTTGGAGGAAAAGTACTTTATTATTTGGAGGATTCTACAATCAATAGAAATTATCTTCATTATCTTATGAACCTAATCTTTTCCATGTGTTAATGTTTTGTCATCCCCATGGTTTTTACCCTTGAGTTTAAGCCCACACATAACCTTCCAAAGAGAATTATTATCCTTCTCTCTGCCTTGCTATAAGTCTGTGTATGTTCCGTGTATGTAGTTCTGATACAAGAAAGGCCTAGCCACTTTGTACAGAGATGTCTACCTTTCACACTGCTTTTAGTTTCTTTATGTGCCTGTATGATTCAGTTCATTTTAGCAAAAGCAGTTTTAAGTGCCTGCTATAAAGTTTCAGAAAACACCTGGATTAAAAGGAAAATTATGTTCAAGTCATTGAGATTTTAGAAGCAGTGTGTTACATCAGTTAGAATTAATTATTCTGTCTAATATGCATAGTGGTTCTAAAAGTGTAGTTACTGACATTACAGAAATGTAATGCATGTAGCATTTGGACATAAGGTTAGCATAATGCTTCAAGGAACCCAACCTGGCTACTGTGCTTAGAGGATGAGGAGAATATTGTTCTTCTAAAAATAGTTATTACTAAGGAGGTACAGGGGACTAGTGGTAGATGGAAAACGTGTTTCTTAAAGAGGGTGTGATTAACCAGTAATTATCTTCTTGTATACAGAAATGAATAATAATAAAACATATTTTGTGTGAAAGTTTTGAATATTGAAGGTTTGGAATAGATGTTAGAAAAGCAAAAATAGTAAGAAGTATCAGATGGATTTTTAATGACAAATGCCCAAATGGGTTAAAGTGATTTAGGTCAAAGAACAGGCTGAGTTTGGAGGTGGTTTTAATTAAGCTGAAGAAGAGCTATGAGAACGATAGGGAAAGGGGGAGCGGTGACCCTAACAACCTCTCTAGGCCTCCTGTGTGCTTACTGGCAAGTGGCAGGAAAAGTAAATCAGAACCAAAGAATTTAAGGGGATTCCTCAACTAAGAAGCATCAAGATTAACATGGAAAAGTGTTTTCTGAAAGTAGGCACTTAAAGCTGAGCTTGCAACAGAGCACCGATTCATGTGGGCCCATTAGAAACTAAAGCAGGGTGAAAGCAGGTATTTCTGCTTTCCTTTGTAGGTCTCCTTGGCTTTGAGTCAGCCAGCAGCTGAACTCAGCATAGTCACGTTAACCACTCAAGGAAGGTCAGTCTAAACACCTGTGAGCACTCAATCTAGCTCTTCACTCAAGAAGGCTAAAGGCAAAAAGATAGGCATTTTATTCTCAACTTTGAAAGTGCCTTGCTCCAGATCCCTTAAAGGTCCCCAGAGGCCTCTAGCCATTGCTTTAAATCCAGTCACATAGGGTTTCAGAAACAAGCAACAACTCTCAAGACAGATGACCTGTTGCTCTCCAGGTGTGAGTGGAGTAGGAACTATCATGTTAGTGAAGCCGTTTCACTCATGGGAGCAGAGAGCATCAGGACAGTTACCAAACAAAAAGGGTTGGCAAAGTAGAGTTTGTGGTTCTCAAACAGGGATCACAGTTTCTTGAGACCACATGTACAGGCACAACTGAGATAGTGATCAGTCATGGTACATTCTGACCAAGGCTGCCTAATTATGTATACCTCTTGAATCCTGCCCCGTTTTTTTTTTGTTTGTTTGTTTGTTTGTTTGTTTTTTCCGTATTTAAATATAAAACTAATGTTTTTGTCAGCACACCAAAGATGGGCATTAGTCAAGGAATGACTTGATGCTCCTTTTTATAGCACATACCATTGATGACTCTCCTCATGATTTTCATTTTGTCTTTGGTTGCCATATTGATATGAAGTATGACTGAGCATAGTTGGTTCATGTAAAAGCTGAGAATTTTGTTCTGAAATTTTAGTAAGAAGACAAATTCAGCACCTTGTCCACAAATATTCTGATCTACCATTCCTGTAGAATCCATGGCTATGACCAGTGACTGATATGGAATATTTCACTCTTCTTCTTTTAAATTGGTGGGAAGATCTTCTACAGTAACCGTCTTAGAAGCAGTCAGTCAGTGAAAGCACTCTTCTGTACTGTTTGTGTGGGGCTGGGGGCTGGGGGGTAAATGCACATGTGTGTGTGCATGCACATGCACACATGAACATCGAGGAAGGGAGTTGAGGTGAATGAGGTGTTAGTTCTCAACTCTGACTCAAAGGTTGACATTTCCATCCAGGGAAGACTGAGTAGCCTAGGTGCTCTTGCAATCACCCATTTCTCTTTCACCTGCTCTGTCAGAAAACCACTGAGTTTTTACCTGCATCTCCTTCTGTAAGATGCAACATTAGAAACTGAGTGATATTCCAGAAGGAACAGGGCTGTGACCTTGTTCTGGTCTACTGCTTGTACATGTATCAGCAGTGCATGTCACAGCAGCACTGGGATTCTGCAGAACATGTTGTCCTGTGGCTCCCAGCACCAAGCAGCCTGTCTAGCATCCCTTTGGTATAGAGTGTCATCTATAAGATGTCGCCTTCTTAATAGCTTTCCTAGATGGTTTCATTCTAGCAAAGTTCAGGTGGCAGATTTCCATTCTAGGCTCCCTCCGAGCGAGCACAGTGACATCAAAGACATCTTGAGACATACAATGGATTCATTAGTGAAGCTAGACCTAAGTTCAGGCTGGGGAAATATCTACTATAAAAGCTCTGGTTTAGTTGTTCTGTTTGGCACCTCTGTAGGGCTTCTCTTTATATCTGCTATACTTATATCTTTCAGCATTCTTTACAAAACACTAATTACTGACCACCACATTCTCCTTAGTGTTAATTGTGTTTCATATTAGTTTCCTGTCATTTATTTCTCTTAATATGACAAACAAGAGGGGTTGAGTGGCTGTTTGTACACTTGGATAGGTGTGCATGTTTCACTCATGGGAGCAGAGAGCATCAGGATAGTTACCAAACAAAAGGGGTTGGCAAAGTAGAGTTTGTGGTTCTCAGATATCCCTCTGGATATTAACAGTTACAAGTCTCCTTTGCAGGTGGCTTGCATGCTATCTGAAATTTTGTTTCGTACTTATAATTTCATGTTGTAGTAGTAAAGAATTCATCTTCTTTGTGTTTTCTGTATAACTGAATATGTTTATAGGCAAAATCATATCTAGGTGGTGAGCCTTGTACCTGTGTGCCCAATATGTGAATATTGTTGTTCAGTATTGTTGGTCTGATGTTTTCATAAACATGCAAGTCCTTTAGGACATTGTTATAGATCAGACTTGCTTTTCTTCTTAACCAAAGACTTGATAGTTATAAAAGCTGAGAGTCATATATCAAGCAGGAGCTGTCCCAACCCCCATCTCTTAGATGAGCTAAGAATATACTCAGTATTGTGATTCAGGTTGCATTAAGTCTTTAAATTGATATTTGTAAGATGGTTATTTTGACAATATTAATTGTACTGATCTATGAATATCTTTACTTTTCTAGTGTCTTCCATAGTTTTTCAGTCCTTTTTATGGATTTGTGCATGCATGTGCACATACGAGTGCACAGACATACATCTTCCTGTAGAAGTATACCCACATGTGTGCATGTGTGCATGTGTCTATGTGTGTGTGATTAAGAAAGGAGGTTATTAATGTGAAAGAGGTAAGAGGACATCTGGGAGGAACTGAAGAGAAGAAAGCAATTAAATTCTATTTTAATTTTAAAAGTATTTTTAAAATGAAAAAATGTTTTTAATCAGTTGTCATAATAGATTTAAAAAATCTTTAAACAAGGTTTTGCTTTACTCCCATATCAAGAACAAATTTTGGCAATTACTATAGTTTTGCCAGTAGCTCAGATATATCAGAGCCAAGCTTTCTGTCATTCTTGTGGTTTTTATCTCCTGGTCACAGTAGAGTTACAACAAATTTAACCATCCTGTGTACATATAAGACAGAGGAGCATGGAATAGGAGAACGATCTTGGCAGCCACATCCTCTTGAATCATGAAGGTATGAGCATCACTTAACCTTTCAGTCAAGATCAAATATAGGAAGGAGGCCTTTTGCCTTTGCCCATTCCCTCATAGACAGATGTCTATTGATGCATGCCTTCACAAAGACACAAGGAAAGCTGTGTGTATTGTACCTTAGCTTACATTACATCCTGGATGGTTCAGTAATGGCTGTGTTCACACACTGGAGAGGCTGGGTCACAGATAGCTGCTCAGTCCTTGAGTCTAGGTGTTTCGCCAGTCTGAGTAGGGCACTAAAAGCTTAGCGGATTCCTGAGAAGCCTTGGTCTTCAATCCATGGCAAACTGCTGAAGAATCTGGTGCTGATGTCAGCAAGGAATGGTGACAGCAGCATGAGAAGCAACAGCAGCAACGACCCTACCAAGTAGACTAGCCTGCCGCCACAATGCCAAGACCAACAAGGCAAAAGTAAAGCCTTTCGGTTCTCTTTCTCTCACTCCCTTTTATCTAGACATGGATAATGGACACTACCACCCACATTTAGAGTGGGTCTTCCTACTTCAACTAAACTGATTAAGAAAATCCTTTACAAGTGTGCCCAGAGGCTGAACTCCAGATCCGGTCAAGCTGACAACCAAGATTCACCAGCCTTGTACATAAAGATCTGACTCTTGAAAGGATGGATTTGGTTTTTTTTTAATGAAAGATTTTTAATAATTCTGCAAACATCGCCCCTCTACATTTTTAGGAAAGTTCTGGACTGAAGTCATACCCTGGATTCTCTGCTAAAACTGAAGATTATGTCAGATGGAACCGAAGCCTCCTCAACAATACCAGTCCTCAGACAGTAGGCCACTGGACATAGACAACTGGCACTGCCAGAGCCCAGCTCAATGCCTGACATGCTGTGCAGAGGGCTGTTTCCTTCTGATTCCCTGATCTGTTTTGCTTTTGGTTTGTTTGATAACTACTTTCCTACTTCTTGCCTTTCTAAATTTTAGGTGATAGGCTAGGCTCCTACAGGCACGATTCAGACACTCTAAATTAAGTGCCACAATAGAGAGTAATTGCATGGGCACAGGCACAAGGAAAACAGTGTCAGCTGAACAACCTGCCCATCATTCTAATCCTTCCCCAGCTCTCTGCCTGTGCAGCTGGTCCCCACTCTCTTCCTTGCCTGGAGGGTAGGGGGAGGTCAGGGCTCTACAGACTTTAGAAAGGATAGGGCTGGTTGCTGTTCTATTGTAGACTTTTGTTGAACTCCCCAGAGCGGTGGCTGGGAATCTTTTGTTTATATTTGTAAAGTAAGTGAATTTGACATGGAAGTCACCAAGGGAAAGTATATTTGGAACACTGAAATGCCACATTGCAGTCACATTTCTAATCGTGACTGCCCTTTCGAAACCCACACAAAACCAATGCCTCCAGTCCTCTGCTTTCTTGCCACCCTGTGGCTCTCTTTGCAATCCCACAGTGTGACAAGAACAAGATTTCATTTCAAGTCAGACTTGACACCAGATAAACACGAACATGGGGGTTTCTATGTTTCTGTAAACTCTCTGTTTAAGGAACTACAGACAGAGCAAGGGAAACAGAGACTTAGGTTCTAGCCAAAGAGCTCTGTGCTGACCTGCTGAATGGGCTGCTGCTTACAGTCTTTAAGGGAAGAGGGAAGGCATATTTAACAAAACAAAAGTGCAGTGGTGCATGACAGTGTGCCCCTGGGGAGTTATCAACACTGTGCAGGCAAAGTGGAAATTTCTCCCACACAGCTAGCTTACTTTCAGGCTTAGAACTCCTTCTTAGCCTTCTGGCCTTTCCTCAGTCATCTCTCTTTCTCTCAGCCTTACAGCTCAGCTAATGATTAATTTTAATGTCACATGTACAATCAACTCTCTTAAGGTAATTGTATCTACATTTTAAAACTACCTTCTAGAAGATCCCTGGAGTCATGGAAGATACAAGGAAGGGCTCCTGTAAGGACAGACTGTGAGTTTGAAAAGTAGGCAGGGAGAGGAGTTTTGAGAGGAATCAGCTGTATTCATTTGCAAACCTATAACAAAAAGAAATCTTGTTCTGCCTGAAAATTATAAAATAGGGTGATCTGATGTTGACTAAGCTCTGGTGGCTATTTACACTATACCTGTTATTTTATAACTTAAATCCTTATGCTGCCCAATCAACAGGATCCCAAGCAAGCATGGGAAGTATGAGGTGATTTATTCAAGAGAACTTTCCAGAATGGCTGATGTGCCCTCTATTCTCCCAGTCACCATTTGTCCAAAGAGAGCTTTTAGAAAGGACTTGTTAATATATATGTGGCTTCTTTTGGCTGTCCATGGAGGTACAAATCTTCCTCATTTCCTCACCTCTGTTCAGGACATAGCATATAATAAGAATAAATGACAGCATTATACTGCTTGTCCCAGACTGGATACTTTAAGATAGGTGCTGTTGCAATCTTTTTATTAACTGACTTCAAGGAGTACAGACTGATCTATACTATTTGAAACTGTTTGACTCCTCACTCCTCATCACATATACATATTCTGTATATGTAATGAACACACACAATATACATATATATATATGTGTGTATATATACATATATTGTATTACACATATTCATATATATAATATATAATATATATATATTCATATATAATATATGAATGTAATACCTCACACTCATTACATTCACTAGGTAGGGAGGGTCAATTCAAAGTCAGAACTTCAACTAAATGATGAGTTGGAGTCCAGTCTAGGATATATGAAACTTTGTCTCAAGAAATAAATTGGAAAATAAACAAAACATGATAAGTAAAATAAAATTTATATTTAATCAAAAACTCTAAACCTGAAGGTCCAGGTCAGTTAGCAGAGCACATGCCTAGCATGCAGGCATCCTTGACTGTTATCCCCAAGACCACAAAAGAAGTGGCATTTCAGCGTTTAGAAGGTAGAGAGAAGACCTCAATAGCTCAAGGGTAGACTGTACTACTTAACAGGTTTAAGGCCATCTTGGAAACATTCTTAAAAAAAAATAAAAAATAAAAATAAAATGAAACAGTCAAAAGCACAAGCAAACAGAAAAAAAAAATGACAATAGAAAGAAACAAAAGCCCAGGCTCTTTCATGTTCCTCTTAGGCTGTTCCTTTGGTCTATCAGTTGGGTGATCCCTGCACATCATGGGAGCCATGCCACCTTCTCCTGTTAACAGGGTTTTAAAGACTTTGAGCCAGGGCATTAAGGTCTGGAGCAGCTAAAATCCAAGTATGTCCTGTAACAGACCAGGCTCTGGACATTCTCAGCCTGCCAAACAGCTCTCCTCAGAGAAGGGAGGTACCTTCTCCCTGGCCCAAGGGTTGGATCTGCTTCTAGCTGCTTATTGCAATTATGAATTTTAAGCACAAAATGCAAGAAGTGACAGTCAAAGTGTCCTCCAGGCTATCTTAGGACTCTGTGATAAATACAGAACATGGAGTGATGCCTGGTGGCTTCTTCACTTTGTTCTTCTAAGTGACATTCCTAGTCAAACCATATAATGAGAGACGCAGGGGAGGACATCTCATTTGTTCAATGGTAAAATGAAAAAAAAAAGCCCAAGAACTTAGGTAAGACAGCAGTTTTTCTCAAACTCAGAAGCCTGAGCCAAGATCTATCTGCAAACCAGATCATCAGTGTCCAAGGAAGCCGAGCCCATTTCTTTAGGACTTTCACGAGACACTAGGGAGATGGCTTGAGAAAGGATTCAGGAAAAGGAGGCAAAGATCTATGAAAATAAAGCAGACACACCAAAAGTGACAGAGAGAAATCACCCACGATAACCAAGGAAGGAACACTGTTAAGACCACATTTCAAGGCCAGCTTGAAGGTCATTTGCAGACTAGTTCCTGTAAAAATCTCAAATGGAAGAATTAAAACTAATGCTATATCATTGGTAATTCTATTATTATTCATTCAATTGTACATTCACAAATTATACCTCAATATTTAGAAGACAGACTCAAACTTAGACTTAGACTTTAAAAAAATCACCATGGAGACCGTTTCTGACTAACAATTCTGTCTCCACTGGGAAGGCCCTCCTACACAGGCCCATTTTTTACAGGCATTTAAATGCTGGCTAAGACATCTTCCCATCAGAAAGAAAATCAGTCTGGATTCATGCACCTAGTCTTAATGGAACGAAATTTCTCTAAAAGGTTAATTTCTGCCTTCAGCAATGCCTCCATAATGGGCTATTATGCAGAAAACAGTGGTGGAATGTGGAGCGGGCCATAGTTGATGTCACTATAAAGTGATTTTGAAAAATAAATACAACACTCAGGACTGAACCACAAGGAGCAGTCCCTTCCCTGCCCCTTGGGGCTGACTGCATGTGACCTCATTGTTTGCCTCCTAAGCCTCATGACTTGATTTATTCTGGGTGATTCTTTCTTAACCATTGCCTGGCCCCCAGTTCCAGGAAAATCCACATTGCCATGAAGGGACTGCAAGGAATTTTAGCCAGCTTTGTATTATGTACTCTCTGAACAGTTCTTTGCTAAGACACTAATACACCATTCCCTCTTAGAAAGTGAAAGAGCTGGACTGTTGACTTTAATCAAATAAGTAACACCAGAGAAATATTCTGAACAGAAAACTCTCTTTCTCCCTTTATTCCCCACTTTCTCTTCTTTCCCTTCCCTCTTCTTTCTCCCCCTCTCTTCTCTTCCTCTCTTCTCCTTCTTTCCTCTCTAACACCTTCTCTAGCACCCTTTCCCTCTCCTCCTCTCTCTCTGTATGTGCCAAGAGGGTTAACATATGTGCACAGGTGCTATACACATGTGTATATGTGTGTACATGGCAAACATAGCAGAAGACACTCTCAGTTGTTATTTCTTAGATGCCATGCACCTTGTCTTTGAGATAGACCCTCCGTGTGACCTGCAAGTAGTCATGTAGGCCAGGCTATCTAGCCAGCAAATCTCAGAGAGCTGCCTGTCTCAGTTTCCCCGGACTAGGATTGCATGCATGTGCTACAGCACCTGGAAATTTTAATGTGGCTTCTGGGGATTAAACTTATGTTTTCAGTCATGTTACTGACTGAGCCATCTCCTCCTCACTTCCTGTATTAGGAAGTATTACATGGCTTGTTTAGAGAAATTGATATAGAAAGGTGTCTAGGGGAAGTATGGAGAGCAATGAGATATGTCTTAGGTACCTAGGTTGGAGCCCTGACCTGCTAGTTGTGCCTTGTGAGCTGGTCCTCCCTTAGCCACAGCTTGTCCATCAGTAACACTATGCAAGCTAAATAAGATGCAGCTTTAATTCCTTTACAACTTTATAGTTCTATGGTTCTGCAATTACATTTGTCTTGTCCTTTAGAATACCAAACAGAACCACAAATAGGCATTTAATAAACATGTCTAGATGGCATTGCTTTTTTATGCTTGCTGTCTTTATGCCCCTAAATCATTCTGGCTTGTTAATGTCTTCAACTTAAGATCTTGCAAATTGTACATTTCATTGTGTTTATATATTTAGGCAGCCATGATGCCTTCGGGGTTATGATTATAAATGATGATATTGGCTTGTTATGAGAAGGAAAAAAAACTCCAGGAAAATGTTTCCCAGTAGAATTCAAAGTGTATCCACCCCAGCCCCCTATGCTAATACTTGAAAGTTTCAGAACAAATCAAATTTACAAATAAATGTCTTATTAGCGTGTGGAATATTAGTGGAATGGTGACAAAAGATACACTTACTGATCATTTTAGCTTTGATATTTTTCAGTGAGAAAATTTAATATTTTTATGTACTTCTTATGGAAATTCTTTGTATATTGTCCTGAGTGTTTTGCTTATAATTATTTTATATCATTCAACCATTAATCCTGGGACAGACAGCTAACACATAGCTGAAAACTGTGTGGTAGTGTTTTGTTTTTTGGTTGTTTGTTTGTTTGTTTTCTTTTCTCACTCTCTTCAAAAAATTACTGTTTATTTGTTTAAAAGAAGTTATGTGTCAAGTGCAAACAGAGAGACCATTGACTAAGCTCAGCGGTCAGACTGAACATGTTACTTTCTAAATAAGCTTCTCAGAGGTCTCGCTCTTTCTCTGTATTTTTTTTTAATCTGGCACTCAAAACAATGTCCCCAAACATAATGGATCTCCTCTTCACTGGCTGCCACTAAACGTCTTCCTGTCATTGGCTCTCTGGCTGATCCTTTGTCTGTGTAATCGTTGGAAATAGACTGACACTCACATCCCTCCCTCTCTTCACAGTTGTCCTGGGTGCAAGGTAACACTGGACTTGCTTTTTCGTTCTACTGTTCTTTCATAGAGAAGTGACCTACCTACAGTGACTGTCAGGTTTTAACTGGAACAAGAACTAAGGCCTTCAGCCTCACTCTTGAGGACCATTTTGCACTAGTCTCTGTGGTCGAGTCTGAGCGTGAACTCTCAACTACATATTTGTGCTTTTACTGTTAGCACTCAGGGCATAACAAATTGCCATATTTGTGAAATTCTTGGGCAGGCAGGCATGGGAGAAAAGAGAAATGGCCAGGGAAGGACAGGGGCACGGACTGCACAGCTTCAGGGGATCCACATAACAAACGTCTTTGCCTCTGCTTACTAAAGCATTAGTCTGCTAAAGGGTGGTTATACAATTGAACAACAACAACAACAACAAAAGGCAGGTATGCAATCTCCAGAGACAGGTGCCTCTGGTTTGCACGGTCCAAGGAACATGCCCTGTTTATCTGTGAATATGATATATAGCATTTCAGAGGGAGCCAGAGATGAATGCCAATGGCCATAAGGAAGGCTATTATTGGGAGTTTGCCAGCTTTATTCAAACTCATCAGTAATATCAAGAAGTCCTGATATTTTGGGAACTCCACAGCACCAACTATTTATTTGAAAAGTACCTCATGTTCTAATATAATCCTCTTTTCATTTCTCATATTTTTGTATATATTTTATAGAATCTCATATATTCTAGGTTGGCCTCACAGTCACACAGTCACTATATCTATGAGGATTACCTTGACTTTTTTTTTTTTTTTGTCTTTCTGCCTCTACCTCTTAGGCACTGAAATTAAAGGCATCTATTTCCATTCCTAGTTTATGGAGTGATAAGGTTTCATGCATACCAGGGTAGAACTCTTCCCAATGTTCACAGCTCTTTAGAGGGCTCCACCCTTTCCTAGATGCTGTCATGTTTCTTCTTTAATTTAGTAGCCTCTCCTTTGCTGTGCAGGTCAAAGTAATGGAAAATGGTGGGAAACATCCAGCTATGACCTCGGCATACGGGATATGTAATTCATCACAAGACTGAAACACAGCTAGAGATTTCTGAGTATTTACCAGAGGCTAAGGAAATGTAGTATAAAGCTGTTTCCTGAATAATAATTTTGATGAATTTTAGAAATCCAGCTGAAAAGTTGGGCAGCGGAAAAGTGTCTCAGCTGCTGCTGTTACTCCACTGAAAAAATGCTGGGTTGGTTGGGTTACTATTACTGTTAACACCAAGTCAACTTGTCTCTTGAGAGAATTTTGAAACCTGATGAGTCCAATTAAAATTTATACGAAATAAGGAGAAGGAAGAGATGGCTAACACTGGGATAATCTGTAGACAAATCATAAATAGCACATCTTATCTTAACACAGATCAACTCATATATGGAAGCAGGTAAAATATGAAGATGAGCTTTATTAGCCTTATCCTTCAATGAGAAATATTGGCTTTCATCCATTTAAATAAGACAGAAGTGTAGCTAGAGGTGTGGGACTGAGGAGAGGAAGGAGGCATGCTCTATGTAGTTAAATGAGAGATTTAAATTATACAAACATGCACAGAGAATCCATGGTCCATGGGGGCAAAGGAAGGAAGAGAAAGAAGAGAGCATGTTCATTGTTAAGATGCCTGTTATTTTTTACTTTTGCAAAGGCACTGTAGCACTTGAAAAAGCAAGAGGGGTAAAGGGAGCAACCCTCCCCTGCTCACACATACAATTACCATGTACTCTTAGCTCAACAAACCCAAGTAAGAAATTTGGGGTCTCTAAGAAAAAAGGAAAAAAAGATCTTGTTAAAATCACCCAGAAACTCATGCAAACAGGGAAACAGGCCCCGTCTAGCCTTCACATGTGAAGCTGTGCTCTCTGTTTTGGAACCCCTCTGCCTCTGCTCCTGTGTGGCTCATGTTCTTGCTCAGGTCTAACTCTGTTACCTGTTCAAAGTAGATTGTGCTAACATGGGGACTTGGCATTTTCATTACTTCTATTTGCATAGCATCCTTCGTGGGTTCAATTGCCTTCAGAAGTTTCAAAATATTTCCCTGGTCTAAATAAATCATTGTCTTGCTATCCATAGTTTATATGGCTCCTACAGAGATCTCTATGAACCAGTTTCTTCTTGTTTGGCTTCATACGTCTATATTTACTGATTGATGCAGTTATATAGAGGAAAATACATACTGTTAAATGCATGACCTACATGTAAACATACATGTGTGAATGAATAAGCAGACAGACAGACACACAGACATCACTTTATATTTAAAGGAGACTGGTCCAGGAATACCTCTCATATAACTAGAGTGATATTTGTTCAAGTCCTTGAATGGTGTCTATGTCTGCCCACCCTTCTCTCTCTCTCTCTCTCTCTTTCTCTCTCTTTCTCATATACTTTAAATCATTGCTACCTTGCTTATATTATCTCAATAGCACACATACACTATTTAATGAATTGCTACACTATTATTAAGAAAATAGTCTGGGCGTGGTGGTGCACGCCTTTAATCTCAGCACTCGGGAGGCAGAGGCAGGTAGATTTCTGAGTTCGAGGCCAGCCTGGTCTACAAAGTGAGTTCCAGGACAGCCAGGGCTATACAGAGAAACCCTGTCTTGAAAAACCAAAAAAAAAAAAAAAAAGAAGAAGAAGAAGAAAATAGTCTGTTAGTATTCAGTTCAGATATATTTTTCTTAACATTACCAATCTGGGAAAGCTGTAGATATTGAATTAATGAATAGGAGTGATCTCTTCTCTCTCTCTCTCTCTCTCTCTCTCTCTCTCTCTCTCTCTCTCTCTCTCTCTGATACATAGACACCACACACACACACACACACACACACACACACACACACACACACACACACACGATGACTATGATTGACTATCCTTGAAGCAATCATTTACATTCCTCTGGTCAAAGATTTCAAACAATAGTATAAATTTGTCATTAAATTATGACCTATGTTCTACCTTCTTCCAGTGTCTTTGAGAAACCATTACTCTAAAGTTCTCTAATAGGCAGAAAGAAACATTCGTATTGTGTCTAGTGTACTAGCATATGGAGATGCTTTTCAAATATGTATTAGTACTGTGTTATATTATGAATTTATTGTATTATATATATTTTTATATCATTCTTTCGGGTTCATAGGCTAAAGTAGCTAAGTAGCTTTTCTTCTTATTTGTAATTTATTTTCTATTGAAGTATATAGGAAATCCCCCCCCTCTCTCTCCCCCCCTCCCTCTCCCCTACCCCCATCTTGTCAATCAGTCATTAGAATATACACACATGCTTCTGGAAAATAGAAACAAGGATAGTTGCCTTATTGCATCAAGACCTTTATACTCAGGACTTAACAAGGTGACAACACTTCACTTTTATGTATAATGTAGTTATTGTTCTTATAATACAGTTCTTCAGATTTTCCAATTCTCATAAACAAAGAAAATAAAATTGGTGAGCAAGTTCACTACCTAGAATGCAATAGACCTGTTAACTGCTCCCACACCTACTCATCCAAAGGCATATTTCCCAGGAGTTTGGCTCCATTTTGTCAGTAATCAGATCCACAAGCCTCATGCTATCACTAAGAAAAAAAACAAGAGTGACCTCACCATTTGACCCCAAGAAGAAATATATATTCATGTTACTTTATCCAGCTTTTTTCAGAAGGACATAAGAGTAAAGTTTCTTATTTGTCCTAAATTACTCCAAGTTTGAATATGTTAATAGAGTAGGAATCAAACTAATCATTTGGTTCAGAAAGGACTTGGGGACCAAAGGTAGCAGAAGAGGAAGTAAAGCCATGGAAAATGAAGGTATCAATGCAGAGCACACTCATCCACACTACCTTTTCATATCGATGGGAAAGGAAACAGTAAAGAGAATTTTCTAATTCCAAAGAGAAGGAGAGGAGATAAAGCAACAGGGTAGTAACGTGAGAGAACGCAGTAGGTCAGGAACCTGAAAGAAATGGAAGGAACGCAGTGGTGGGGAGGTAGAGATTAGGGTTTTCTCCCCATACATGTCAAGAGTTGCTCTCTCTAGGCTAGTGATTCCCAACTTCCTTGTTAAGACAAAAGGTAGAGGTTCTACTGTGATTGGAAGCATGTTAACATCTGTTTGATGGACAGATATTCAGCCTACAAAAGCTCAAAGTATAATAGATCATGGGTGTTGTGTGATGCAGAGAGATTCTCTACATTTTCTGAGTTATAAGGGAAAAGAGTAAAATAGAAGGAGAAACAAATACACAGGAACAGTGCTAGGAAAAGCTGTCTATGCAAAGGTGTTATAACTCATTTTCTTGAGGGAGTCTCTGGTATTCCTATGTCATATAATCACACAAGTAGGTTCTCCAAGGGTAGACTCTGGACCGACATCATCAATATTACTTAGAAACTTGTCAGAAATGCATCTTATTAGACAGCATCACAGACTGTGAATTACTATGCAAGCATGGGGCTCATCTTTGCTGTAAGAGCTGCACAACTAATTTCCATACTTGAGAAGTGCTGAGGGTTGACGGGTCACAGCATAGGAGACATTTGTGATTCTCGTCAGGCACACAGATTACAATGCATAAGATGCTAAGAGTAGTTGAGTAGTTATCACCGGGAGTGGTGGCACACACCTTTAATCCCAGCACTGGGGGGCAGAGGCATGCAGATTTCTGAGTTCAAGTCCAGCCTGGTCTACAGAGTGAGTTCCAGGACAGCCAGGGCTACACAGAGAAACCAAAAAAAAAAAAAAAAAAAAAGTGTAGGTGTAGTTATCCAGATAACCTATGAATAGTCTGAAAGTGCTGTCTTCTCCACAGGTCTCCCTCCGATTGCCAGGCTTCTCACGCATTCATAAGTTTCAGTGCTGTCGTCATGCTTCTCACTCCTGAATAGAGAATGACCTGAGAAACAGAACAAACAACATGCCTGCTGTGCACTCTTCCCATTCATTATACTTCCTAGAATCATGATTAATACAAGAATGGACACAGAGCTTTTCAACAGGAGAGTCTCTTCAGAGCTAATATTTCTACTAACAGGGCCTTATTTCAAAGTAATATGTGAACCATAAACCTAATCAATAAGCTCTGGGCATGCCTGCAATCAAATTGAGCTCTGAAGCATCCTGTTACAATTACACACTTTTCTCCTTGAATGGGACTAAAGGTTCTCCATGTCCTTGGCAATGAAGATCATTCATTGTGCTATTGGCACGGCACTATCCTTTCAGGCAGAACCCCAAGCTGTACTTACCAGCTAATCTGTCATGGTGAGAATGTTTGTATTTCTGTGTGTATTTGAATTCATGTGTGTGCACTCATGTGTGTGTGTGTGTCTATGTGTCTCTGTGTGTGTATCTGTGTGTTAACAGGTAAATACATAAGTAAGTCTTACTAGAAAATACACCTACACATTTAATTAACTTTTAAGATACTGTCACAAAATTTATATTAAAAATTAAATTAGAATTGTTGATAATTCTATAGAGAATCTCTTTCATATTTGTAACGATTATGTTTCTTATTTTGATTGATCCTCTACAGAGATTATACAAAAAAGGGTATAATTATGGGCAAATATAGAAATTTTTTACTCTATTCACATGACTTAAAATATTTTCTGTTTCACTTATCTACTATGTAACTTAGGGTTAGCTTTTAACATCTCCAATTTCTTTTTATCTCATAAGCAAACTGAGGAAAATAATTCTTAACATGAAATTTTATAGTGAGAATTTGGTAAGGTAATATCAGTACGAAAGGTTAAATTAAGAAATACACAATCATGAACAATATTGAGATATTTTATGGAATGCCATTGTCTTCCTTTCAGTGGTTAACAGTATGCTTGCCAGCGTATGATAGACAAATGTAAAATATCAGACCATAGGGAAAGAGATAAATGGCCAATTAGATGAGCATGAAAGGACATAGTTAATTGCATAATAAATGCTATCAGAGGTCATAGATGGAAGAAGAGAGAGCATTTACAAATCATATTTAGATTAGAGGGCAATTTAAGATTTGAACTGGTTTTTGAAGAGAAGGAGAAACAGCCAAAAAGGGTGAGGAGGTGAGACCCTGCCAGAGAGATGCAGGAATTAGAAGAGAGACCCATTTGGATGGAATCTTGCTCCTGGGCCCTGAATATTTGCAGATAAGCACACAAAGACAGTCAGGGCGGGCTATAGTGTAGAGAGTGATCTTTGAATGTCAAGTTAATGCATCATGCAGACGACTGAAGGAGACTGTCTTTGCAATTCAGTTTAATCTGTACTAAGCCTACATAATTCAAAAGATCTAGTTACCCTCACTACTTCTTCATTATCCTTTGAAAGTTATCTAGTGTAAGACAAAACTAAAGGATGAGCAAGAGCAGTTAGGGTATTGTCACCTTCTCAGTGTGTAGCTAGGACAACTGCCTCCCACCAGCTTCTATCCTCTGCCTATAGCTACTGCTCCATGTGAAGATGCTCTCGGTGAAACTGTCTCTACATTCTGTTTCTCATCGTGTACTGTACTAGTCAGATTGAAAAGGCTTCACTTCTGTAGCAGCTTTGCTTAGTAAGTGGCTCATATTGCTGGTTACACACACACACACACACACACACACACACACACACTGGCTTAGATTTTTCTCTAAGTTATTTATTCTGAGCTTGTCTGTTTGCATTTTAATCTTTCTCATTGTTTCCTAGAGGTCTTTTTCTAGCTTCTTCTTTTCTACCTAGATGGGTTTCACAATGAAAGTCTTAGATAATTTTATTTTAGATAATGAATGAAAAATAGTTCTCCATTCCTTTTCTTGATCACGCTTGATATTCCATGACACTTAGTGGTATAATGTATGGAACTGAAATTTATAACCACAATTACTCAATGTTGACAGTTCTATTCCTTCTGTTTACTTGACTTCCAGCTTCCTGGATGTTACTTTTTTGCTATGTTTTGCTCATATCATTTTACTTTCTGCTGTTATTTCCACTGTGAACTTTTTATAGTTTTAAAGTTGTCAGGCCTACTGAATACTACTTCTTTGATAAATACAGTCTCATATTTATTTTAGCCCATTACTATTCCTAGTTTCTAACTCTAAACTTGTTTGTCTTTAAGAATATATCTGCATTTCTTATCTAAATAAATATAAAGTGATCCAGAAAATAAATTAGAGAATAACAAAATTAACCCAGTTTCCCCTGTAACTGAACATAAGATGTTTTTAAGTAAGTCCATGCGAGCATCTACCCATTTACTGTCAGCTTATAATGCAACTATGAGCATTTGACTAGCATTTTGTGGGCTGCAGAGATGGTTCAGTGGGTTAAGAGCATTTGCTATTTTTCAAAGGAGTTCTCAACACCCACATCTGGTGGCATCCAACAACCTGCATCTTCAGCTTCAGGAGGCTGACATTTTCTTCTGGCCTTTGAAAACACCTGTACATATTGCATATACCCATATATAATTTGAAAATAAAATAAATATTCTTAAAGGCCTCAAATTATGCTTTAAAACTTTATAGCATTATTCCCTGCTTCTGAAGAAGCAAATAGCCTAAGGAGAGAACATTAAGAGAATGTGCACTCTTGGCCTGGAGACAGAGTAGACAGATTCACAGCATTTACATCAGAAGCTGTCTCTGGTGGTACACACCTTCCTTCTACAGCCCCAGCACTGAGAAGCAGAGACAGGAGGATCTTGGAGGCTCTCTGGCCAGCCAACATAGCTAGTCAGTGAGTTTCAGCAAGAGACCCTGTCTCAAACATTAAGTTTCATAGTCATAGATGAGAGAATATGTACATCCCAGATATCTATTTAAAACTCTGAAATGCAGATAGAGATGTAAACACACCACACAGGGCTTCAGCTTAAAGCCACAGCTGCAGGGGTCTGAATTAAGTAGGTTACACAAATGTCTATGTGCATCTTTCTCTGATCATGGGTAACTCTTGGCCATACTCATTCCACAGCACAGATGGAAGTTAAATTTAGATAGATTTATGGAATCCAGTATACATAGATTCATGGAATCTTGTTGCAGAAATCCAGTACACAATAGGTTCATATCCCAACTTAAACATGGACTAACTGTGTATATCTCATCAAAACTCCATACCTCCATTTCTCAGAAGTTAATGTGCTGGAGAGTGGAGCTCATACAGTATTCTTCTTGCAGGATTGTCAAAGTCCAGTGAGATCATGGCTGTGCAGTGCAGTACTTAGACTGTTTCAGTCTAAAATAG